>JAGKTI010002629.1:0-65068 GCA_018397915.1 Birgus latro | reverse complement strand
ATGGAGGCGATTTTTTTTTTTTTTTTTTTGTATGCAAGGAAGAAGGAATCAAAGGAAAGAGGCCTGCATACTGTTCCTTCCAAGAAAAAGCAAAAACAATACAAAAGAGAGCCAAATTCAAGATCCGTTCAATTCGAGATGCCTGGACACACTGCGTTTGAAAGACTGGAGATCATAGGAAGTAGGAAATACAGACAGAGGAAGACAGTACCAGAGTTGACTAGTTGCATAAATGAAGGACTGGGAGTAACGGTTAACTCTTGCATTAGAGAGTTGGACAGAAAAGGGATGAGAGTTTGTTGCTAGACGGGTACTACGTGCCCGTCATAGAGGTGGAGGGATGTAAGCAGACAGTTCAGAGGAACAGTGACCATTGAAGTAGCGATAGAAGAGAGATAAAGATGCAACAGTGTGGCGAAGAGACACAGGTTGAAGGGAATCAGTAAGAGAAGGAGAGTTAATGAGACGAAAAGAGAAGGAGAGTTAATGAGACGAAAAGAGAAGGAGAGTTAATGAGACGAAAAGAGAAGGAGAGTTAATGAGATGAAAAGCTTTTGACTCCACCCTATTGAGAAGAGCTGCATGTTGGGAGCCTCCCCACACGAGAGTTGTACTCCACACACGGACGAATAAAATCCGTGTACAAGGTCAACAACTGTGCAGGGGTAAAGAAAGTTCGGAATCGGCTTAGCACACCTAATCTCTTGGAAGCAGATTTCACAAGAGATGTAATATGTTCTTTCCAAGACAAATCTCGAGAGAATGAAACCCCAAGCATGTTCAAGGATGATGCAGGACATAACTGTTCATTATTAAACATTAGTGGGTAATCCTGAGGAAGATTTTGTCGGGTTGATAAGTGTAAGAACTGAGGTTTTGATGCATTAAAAATAACAAGATTATTTTTACCCCAATCAGAGATACGAGCCAAGTCAGACATTAGGTGTGCCATAGCCTCATCCCTTTTTTGTTGAAGTAACTGCTGAGATGGACGTTGCGGAAACCAAATGGAAAGGTGAAGGGTGGAATTATCAGCATATGAGTGGATAGGGTTAGATGTACAGCTTAGAAGGCCATTGATGAATAAAAGGAAGAGAGTAGGTGATAGGACAGAGCCCTGAGGAACACCACTGTTGATAGGTCTAGGAGAAGAACAATGGCCGTCTACAACAGCGGCTATAGAACGACCAGAAAGGAAGCTAGAGATGAAGGCACAGATAGAAGGATAGAAACCGTAGGAGGGCAGTTTGGAAATTAAAGATTTATTCCAGACTCGATCAAAAGCCTTTGAGATGTCAAGTGCAATGGCAAAGCTTTCGCCAAAGTCCCGAAAGAAGGATGACCAGGAGTCTGAAAGGTAGGTGAGAAGATCGCCAGTGGAGCGTCCCTGACGGAACCCATACTGACCATCAGAAAGAAGGTTGTGATAGGAAAGATGCTTTAAAATTTTTCTGTTAAGAATTGACTTGAAAACTTTTGAGACAGGATGTTAAAGCAATTGGACGATAGTTAGAGAGTTGGGAATGGTCACCCTTCTTTGGGACTGGCTGAATGAGAGCAAACTTCCAGCAAGAAGGAAAGGTACAAGTTGAGAGACAAAGGCGAAAGAGTTTACCTAGGCAGGGTGTAAGCGCAGAAACACAGTTTTTGAGGACAACAGGAGGGACTCCATCAGGACCATATGCCTTGTTAGTATTGAGGCCAGTGATGGCAGAAAATACATCAGCTGAAGAAATTTTAATGTCAATCAAGAGGAAGTCAGAGGGGGGAAGTGATGGAGGAATAGCACCGGAATCGTCTAAGGTGGAATTGGAGGAGAAAGTCTGAGCGAAGAGATCTGCTTTATCAGTAGAAGAAATAGCTACAGAGCCATCAGAGTAGAAAAGAGGAGGGAAGGATGATGAGGTAAAGTTGTTAGAAAGGTTTTTGGCAAGGTGCCAGAAGGAGCGAGAAGAATTCGAGTTGGTTAGTTGAGAACATTTAGCACGGATGAAATTATTCTTAGCAGAGCGAAGAACAGACTTAGCACGATTCCGGGCAGAAATATATAAAAGATGTGATTCAGGGGTGGGTTGGCTCCGGTACCTCTTATAGGCCCTCTCCTTGTTGCGGACAGTATTAGAACAAGCGTGATTAAACCAAGGCTTTCTTGCATTAGTCAGAGGATATGAGAAAGGAATGTATGCTTCCATGCCCAAGAGAATAACCTCCGTAATGCGCAAGGCACACTCAGATGGCTCCCGGCCAAGGAAGCAATAAAAAATTCCATGGAAAATCAAAGAAGTACTGCCTGAGGGCCTCCCAATCTGCAGCTCCAAAGTGCCACAGGCGGCGTTTCTTTGGAGGGTCCACAGGCCGTACTGGAGCGACAGGACAGGTTAAGGTAATAAGGTTATGATCGGAGGAGCCCAACGGAGAGAAAAGATTAACAGTGTATGCAGAAGGATTAGTTGTTAGGAAAAGGTCAAGTATGTTTGAACTCTCTCCAAGGCAGTCAGGGATACGAGTAGGGTGCTGTACAAGCTGCTCTAGGTCATTAAGGATAGAAAAGTTGTAGGCTTGTTCACCAGATGGATCAGTGAAAGGAGAGGAAAACCAAAGGTGGTAGAGAACATTGAAATCTCCTAGAATGGAGATTTCAGAGAAAGGAGAAATGGATAGAATGTGTTCCATCGTAGAAGTAAGATAGTCAAAGAATTTTTGATAGTAGAATTAGGAGATAAGTAAACAGCACAGATATATTTCGTCAGAGAATGACAGGAAAGCCGAAGCCAGAGAGTAGAGAATTTAGAAGAATCAAGTTCAGGAACACGAGAGCAAGATAAATTGTTGCGTACATATACGCTACAGCCACCTTTGGCTTTGAAATGAGAATAAAGTAGGAGGATACAGAAAAGGGTTTGCTGTCAGTTGCCTCAGACAGCTGAGTCTCAGAGAGAAAGAGAAGGTGAGGTTTAGAGGAGAAGAGGTGGTGTTCAACAGAGTGAGAGTTAGAGGAAAGGCCGCGAATGTTACAGAAATGAAGGAGTGAGTCAGACAGTGGTTCCAGGCAGCTCTTTGAGTCGTCACCGGGAGAGGGGCGGATGGTGGGGGCATTTATGGTCCCCCCCTGGGGACTCCAAGGCAAGATTTTTGTGTGCCATTTTCATAATTAATTTTGAAAAGTAAGTGTAGTGTGTAGTGTGCATGTAGTTTGGTGTTGACAGTTAGAGAAACTTGTACTGGAGAGCATGCTGGACTACTCATTGTGTTCCTGAGACACTTAAAAAGTTTAGCAAAGATGGATGGTCAGGAACAAGTCCTGAAGGCTGATGAAATGGGAGCTCCAGCTCTTCCTGTCATCAGCCTTCCATCCACCCTGGGAGTACTGCCCTGATTGACTGGTGCTACAACCTACTCCTACAAAACTTTGGGAAATGGTCACCAAGCTACTGACCACTTTGGTGGGCACAAGGGGTGCTGTGGTTGAACCAGTGTCGCATACTAGTATGATTGCACCCAGTCGGTTTAAGGCGGGCCTATTACACTTGGTTCATAGACTACACACACATCCAAAGCCACTACAACACAACAATTACACTCATAAGCACTTCTCACCCAACATACAGTCTCTACCAGACAGCCTAAGCCACTGGCTTGTATCGTCCCTGCTTCGGTAGGGATATGCCGGTCCTGCATAGGTAGAAATGCGTTCTACTGAGGTAGGCCATACAGATAATCTATCCCAGCTAAGGCTACAGGAGGGCGCGATCTCTCCCCATCCATTTTCGTGCAGCAGCGAGGACCGAACTCTGCCCAAGTGGTGCGAGGTAAACGCTCTGTTTGTGGCCATCCCGTGCGGGATTGAGGCGTCTGGCAATAGACAGATAGATAGACGTTCATGAAGAGACAATGGAACAAGGAGGAGGAGGAGGAGGAGAAAGAAATCGATGTTACGGTCATCTGTAGAGCAGGGTGGACAGATGAAAGGGGGAAATGTCATTTGTTTCACAGCTGAGTGGCCCAACAATCGAACTCATGTTCTACCTGGGCACTGGGTATTACAAGTTTCCTCATTTACCTACTAACATAGCAACTGCTGCTACAAAAATCCTTTCTCAACAAACAATAATAACAGTAATAATAATAATAATAATAATAATCCTCATCATCATCATTATCATCATCATCCGGACCTCCTTTCCCACCCTAGAGCTGGGTGAGGAGTAGCAATTTCCATACAGCCCAAATTTGCCCAATCCAATGGACGACGCTTCCATTCACTCATCATTCAAGCCCCTGAAATCCTGGTTCTGTCTGATACGCCAAAGACATTCACCACGTTCTGTAGCTTCACATAAACGTATACGATAGAGTCAATCCGGACGCTGTCATGTTAAAATGGGGTGCCAAATCCCTGATCATGTGCTTTCTCCTCGCAATATTCATCCAGCCAGCTCGATCTCTCGTCAGTCCACTAGCCTCACCGACTTCCAAACCTCTCCTCCTCACACACACACTCATCCACCATATCCCTTCACCTTCTTGGCCTACCTCGCCTCCTTCCTCCAGATTCGCTCAGATATACCTTTTTCACCACTCTATTGTTATCCATTCTCTCTACTTGACCATACTATCTCAGTACACTCTCTTCACTTCTGGTGTCCACAGACTTCCTCACTCCACATCTTTCACGAATCACATTATTTCGTATCATATCCACTTTTTGTACTCCACATCCATTCCTCAGCGGTCCCATCTCCACTGCTCTCTCTCTTGACTTTCATTTTCATGCCACACCAGTCTCACATCCACATGTTAAAGTTGGCACTAACACTCCTTCATGTATGCCTCGTGCAGCTGCAACACTCAAGCCTCTGTTTCTTATCAAGACCTTCATAGCACCAACTAATTTCCCTCCTTGTGTCACTCTACTCTCCACTTATCTTTTGCACATCTTCCCCTGTTTTCTATCACTGTACCCAGGTATTTGAACTTTCTCACCAATTCCAGTCTCTCTCCATTCACTGTAACATCACGCTGGGAGTCACCTTCTCTCTCAATAACCATCACTTTACTCTTCTCTACATGTACTCTCAAGGCACGACGCTTACAGACATCAGCAAAACTATGCACTAGTCTACCCGTCCAGTATTTGCAAGTAGTACTGCATCATCAGCATACAAAAAATTTGAGATATTCCATCCATCACCATTCATTACCAACGCCATCTCTCTCTCCACTACTCGGGTTTTTACTTCTCTCATCACCCTATCCTTGTATATAAACTAAACAACCATGGGGACATCACACAACCTTGTCCGATCGTCACACAACCACACCGATCGTGAACCATTCACTCAGATGCCCATTAACCCTCGCACATGCTTCACTACCATCATAAAAACTCTTGACGGCACCTGGCAACTTACCATCTACACCGTACATACGCAAAACCTTCCACAATCCTTCTCTGTCTACTTTGTCGTATGCCTTTTCCAGACTCATGAATGCCATAAACACCTTATATTCCTTCTACAAGCCTTCTCCGGCATCTGTTTCACTGCAAATATTTGGTCCAAACATCCTCTGCCACTCCTAAAGCCACCCTATTCATCACTCACTAGGACTTCTGATATCTCTCTTACTTTCTCTATAATAATTCTTCCATGTACCTTCCCTACCACACTCAACAAACTAATGCCAGGATTATTCTTGCACTCACTTCGCTCACGTTTATTTTTGTACAAGGGTACAATCACAGCCTTTTTCCACTCTGCTGGCACAGTTTCATTCATCAATGCCTTCTTACATATCTCCAACAAGCATTTCATTCCGCTCTCTCCACAATACTTAATCATCTCTGCATACACCTCATCAACTCCAGCTGCTTTCCCATTTCTCAGCCGCTTCACAGCGCTCTTCACCTGTGCGAGGGTCAGGTTTCTTGGCACTGGATTTCTTCTCTGCACACCCCCAGAACCAATCATGTTTACTGTGGCTCTGCTCTCTCTATTCCCATTCATCAGGTTTCAAAATGTTCTTTCCATCTGGATGGGTTAATAATCTACCACCTACATCCTTCACACCTTCACATTTCTTTCCGCTTTCACTTCTATATTTCCGAACCTCTTTCCATAATAACTTCCTATTTTCAGAGCAGTTTTCATTCATTTTTCTTCCTAGACCATCACTTATCTCCTCCTTTTTCCCCTTCACTAGTCTCTTTACGTGCTTCTTGCTTTCAATATGTTCAGTTATTTCAATTGAACCCCTGTCCTGTAACCACTCTAGCCACTTCTGCCTCTTCATCCCACCATGCCGTACCTTTCTTCTTTGTTGTTACCCTTGCCACACCACACACAGCTTAAGCATTTCTAAGCCATCCCTATATGCATTCCACAGGCTGTCCAGTTCCATTTCATTCCAATTCACTTATTCTAACTCCTACCCTACTTTGGTCCTGTATTTATATGACATTTCTTTGATCCTCAGCTTCTCAACTTTCAGTCTTTCTCCGTGACTGCTCCTCTCTCTCCTGGTCCACCTCACTCCTCTCAGCTTGATCTTGCATACCACAATCATATGTTCTGACAGACCTCCACATCGTCCTCTCACAGCCCTTGTATCAGCAACCATTCCCAGCATCGACCTCTCTACGAGCACGTAATCAATCACGCTCCTTTTAACACGATCCCCGTCAGGGCCGCAATTTCTGGTGGGGGCTAGGGGAGCTATAGCTCCACCGATGTTTTTTGTGTATTAATTTATCAAAACTTCAACGAAGATAGAGGGCTTATAAGGCTGAACTTGAAAATAAAAAGGAAGAAAACTTGGAGTTGTTTTGTTGAAAATTCAAACAATTCTACGTGTGTTTGATCGAATATTTCTAAATCTGATCCAAACTGATAACAAACTAAATCATAACAGTACTTATATTTTGATTATTTTATCATTTCCAGAAGAATACAGGCAGGGTGGTATAATATTTCAACCTGAATTCTACCGCAGGCGTGAAAGAACAATCTTGGTAAAGGTGCATCATAGTGCAACAGAAATGTAAAATGGCCAAATTATTAAACTCATTCATAGAGTGAGCTGAAAGTTCAGACTGGCAGAAAGTGAAGCCTTTTATTCAAAAAACCCACTTCCATCAAAAGACATACATGCCTCATTAAACATCAACTTTTAGGTAGAATCAAACTGAAAAATATCGGATGGTCTGCAAACTTAAGCGCTTCGATTTAAGTTTGTTCTGTAATACGGAGGTATATACATTTGGTCTAGCCCCAAAAAAATTCTGTTGAAAATTACGGGCCTGCCCGTTCCCTCTATACCAAGTATAATTATGTGCATCTTTGTGTTTGAAATACGAGTTACAAATGCACAAGCTACTTTCCTGACACATATCCTTCAGTTGCTTCCCATTATCATTTTCTCCTGGTACTCCATTTCAACCCAGTATGCTATTCTCAGGACCAGTGCCTACTCTTCCATTCATATCGCCCATTACGATCATTTTATTTGCATACGCTACAATGACTTCCACTTTCACCTTCTCAGACTTGAACTTGACATACCTACACCTCGAGCTGACACATTTGAAATCTCTCACTTCACTCTGCCACACCTCATTCGTCAACAAAGCAACTCATTCCTTGCATCTTCCTCGCCCATCCTTCCCCGATCTTACACATTTCACACCCTCCCACTTCACACCCTTTCATCTTTGTTTCACACAATGCCATCACGGCATATCTCGCACTCTTGAACACATTCACCACTTCCACCCTCTTGCTCTCCTCATACGCACCTCTCATATTCCACATAGCCATGCGAATTTGCCTATTTGGTTGGGGCCTTGGGCAAGTATTGGGCACTCCGAGGCTCTCCGAAACAACTGCCATGATTAAGTGATTTTAGATAGGGGAATCTGGGGAACACTTAACCCGGCCAAAAACCCCGGTTATATGGTTACCACCCAGCGTAGTAGGAAACCATTTGGCTTGTCAATCAGTGTACAGACCATAAGGCATCCCTACACTGAGTGAGTGGATGATGAGCGCCCCTACCCACCACATATAATACTAATACTACTGCTAATAATAATGATGAGGATACATAAAAGTAAATGAATAATGGAGCATTCAGAGTGCTACATCCTCCCATACCAATTGGTCTAAGGGCCGAATATTTGAGTGTAATCTTGGCTTTCGACAGATTACTTTCATCATCAATATACTTCATTCTTGCCTAACCCTTCCACCAATTCTACTTCAAATTAGATCAAAGCCATCTGAGCTGACTTTGTCCAGTGACTTTGACCGTTGACCTTTCCCCATGATTGGTTGCTCTTGTAATCTAATCTCTGTATCCTTGAATTAACGTGAATTATTCCAAAAAATTTACTCAACACCAGATAAAAACTGCATAAGTCGACCTTGTCATGTGACTCTGACCTATTGTTCTAAAAAACAAGAGGACATCCTCTTGGGTGATGCTCAACACATCATTTGATCCATTTCAGACTGAAATACCCACCCCGACGGGAGACCCAGGGAGGGGTTTCACAACACCCACCCTAGGAGGAGACCACCGGGTGGCAGGTAGGGCAGCACCCACCCTAGGAGGAGACCACTGGGGGGCGGGTAAGGCATGCAGAGGCTCTGGACAAGACAGTCTCATGTCCCTGACTGCCTTGCATCCCTCTTGCCCTCAACCTATGGCCCGCCAGGACTGCAGTTACGGCCGCCTATGCTCCAACCAAGACAGCCCTCACCAGGTTCAGGGTGGGACTGCCTCCACAGTCCCAGACAGCAATGCGACACAGGCCACCGTCCATGTCAGGGAGGCAGAGCAGGCCACTGTCTGCTCCTCAGCTGTTACCCACTGCAGGACCGCAACACAGGCCACCGTCTGTGTTGAGAAGACAGAGCAGGCCACCGTCCACTCCACACCTGCAGTCACCTCTAGCGGCAGCACCATGACACAGGCCACCGTCCGTGTTGGGAAGGCAGAGCAGGCCACCATCCGCTCCTCAGCTGTTACCTGTGGCGGGACCACGGTACAAGCCACCATCCGTACCAGGAAGGGAGGATTGGCCACCGTCCATCCTCCGGCTGCCCCCTCCACAGGGAGCAGGACCGCGACACTGGCCACTGTCTGTGTCGGGCAGGGAGAACCAGCCATCATCTGTTCTCCTCCTGCAGGCCCTGGGGTTAGAGGAACTGCCGTGTTGGCCACCATCCGCACAGGTAAGGCAGAGCAGGCCACCATCCACTCCTCATCCTCTGCCCCTAGGATGTTCCCTTCGGAGGACGTCCCTGGCTTGGCCCACTACCACTCCTGTGGCCGAGCGGGACTCTCTCTCTCCCCACAGAGGTGAACCACTGGAGAAGCTGCAGCTGAAGGAGCTCTGGTGAGGCCCCGTGAGCAGCCCGGGAATCTACGGCCTGCAGCTGGCACCCCGACAATGTCCCCGGCTGTCGGACTCCCCGAGGAAGAGTTGCCACAGGCCGCCCCTGACGGCAACTCACCTAAGGAAGACTGCAGCCATCAGACTCCCAGGAGAATCCCCAGGACCCTGGGATGTGACCTCCCCAGCCCTATCGGCCGGAACGCTGCCTCCCAGAGTGGACGCAGACAAGAGCGTCTGCTCTCCCAATTCGGCCCTAGCCCCTGAGAGCCGAACCCCATGACGAGGCACCATCAGGAAAGGGCCTCCCTCTACACCGCCCAGCAGTCCAGCCCAGACGACCCGGCCCCTGACGAGTGTCTCCTGCAAGAGGACAACTGCCCTGGAACTCCCCCCACACCTGGCCGACACCTGTGAGCCGCCCAAGCACCCAATCGCCCAGTCCCAAGTCCACTAGTCTAACTTGTGTTTTGTGCCTGAATAGTGTATTGTAAGGAAGCGAGACCCCTTCCTGGCCAGTAGTGGCAGTAGTGCAGCTGAGCGTGATGTAGAGGTTCAGCGGCGGGTCTCGGAGGCTCGACCTCTGCCGTTGGATAGGGCCCCAGGCCACTCCTTCATTTTATATTTTGTGGTAGGTGTGGGCACTCACCATCCACTCACTCGATGTAGTGCTGCTCTCGGGAGTCTGCCCTTTACTCTCCTCCATCCTTCTTTCCTTCCATCCTCTTCTCTCCTTATTTCCTTCATTCTTTCCTCGTCCTCCTGCCTATGGGTGACTTTACGCTCCCTCTTCTGACTTTATTTCCTTCATTCTTTCCTCTTCCTTCTGGCTGTGGGTGACTCTACACTGAGTGACAAGCCAAGTAGTTTCAGGTACACCAGAAAACCATTTATCATGCTGGGTGATAACCATATAACCAAATTTTGGAGTCTGGTGGTTTAGTGGGTAATTACAGCTCTCCAATCGGATTGAGCCAGTGAAGGTTTATATCCAAGGGTGGTTGGGATTTACTGCTCACGTAATGCTACTCAGGGATGAGTGAAGATGGTCACTCTCATCTTAAATGTCAGGACCAACTTGCCTAGCTCTGGGCTCCTATGCTGCTTATGGGAATACATAGGATTGGATGATGGATGGAATAGTGTATTGTACGATACTGTATCTGTATCTTGTTCAGTGTTGTTAACTAACGTATTATACATGTAAGGTTAGTTTAGCCGAGTTTTTATGCCCTGTTCCTTTAGCTGTATGGACTAGACCCGGTCTTGAAAAGAAACCCAGATCAGTCACTCGTGATCAAGGGACAAGAAGTTGAACCTTGAACACACAGCATAACACAGACCATAACTGTTTTTGTTATTTCATTCACACGTAGACTCATAGATCGAACTTTGATCCTGCCTTGTGACCTTAGCCTTTGGTTGATTTGAATCCCTTAGTTCTTGTCTGACCTTTAATCCCTCCACCTAGTTTAGTTTAAGTAAGATCAAAACTGAGTTGAACTTGCTTTGACCCTGATCTAGTACCTTTCCCTGTGACCTTGAACATTAACTGTTGTTTTTTACTTATCCTGAACCTTTTCAAAGTTTGCCCTAAATCAGGTAAGAACTGTTTAGTTGACTTTGTCCTGTGGCTTTGACCTTCGACCTATTGTTCAAAAAAATTATTTTTTCTCCTTGGCTGACCCACATTTCCACCATCAGGTTAGAATAGGATCAAAACTGCAAGTTATGGTATTTTCTAAATGCCCACCCAGTGGAGCGACCCCGACACCACCACTTTAGGATGAGGGCTCAGGGAGGTGAAACCCACCCTAAGAGGAGGCCACGGGAAGGTTGACAGGTGCTCAGTGCTACACCACCCCACGTCCCCAGTGACTTTATGCCCCTCTTACCCCACCCCCAGACCCCAGGGAAGTGCATCAACCCGGTGCATTACTCTCCAACCAGGGCAATGCTCACCAGACTCAGGGTGGGACTGACCCTCACACAGTCCCAAGTAGGTCCTCGGCTACAGAGTCCACCGGACCTGAGGCTAGAAGAGGGAGTGACCACCGGTCCTCAAAAACCTACTACACCCCAGGGGAGCAGCGGTGCAGTAGAGGCCACCGGTCCTGCTGAAGAAGGGGAGTCCACAGGACATCATTCTTCCGCCACCAGCCGTAGGGAGCAGGCGTTTCGGCACGTCCGCCAGACGACCCTTGCCTGTTCTCCTGAGGAAGGGAGTGGAGCCGGAGTAGAGTCCAGCAGACCTACAGGGGAAGAGACCACAGGTTGTCTTCCAGCTGCAACTTTCCCCCGGCAGCAGGAGAGCGGTAGAGTTCACCGGATCTGCCACGGGAGTCAAGAAGTACACTGGATTTCCTCCTCCTGTTGTCCCCGGGCAGAGTGGTCCTCCAACAGAGTCCACCGGACCTGTCGGACTGAGGGAGAGTCCACCGGACCTCCTTCATCCACTCACCTGGGAGGGAGCCTGGGTAGAGTCCTCTGGACATGCCAGGTGGAAGGAGAGTCCAAAGGACCTCCTTTCTCTGCCCCGGCATGGAGCTCTGGCAGAGTCCACCAGACCTGCCAAGTCGAGGGAGGGACCACTGGCTGTCCCTCCTCCACTAGCTCGGAGACTCCCTATGAGGGCACCGTCTCCAGCTCAGCCCGCCCCTCTGGCTCCCCCTCCTCTACAAAGGGTGGAGACTGCTTCCCAACCAGCCTACTGATGGAGTG
Source organism: Birgus latro (assembly GCA_018397915.1). Lineage (NCBI taxonomy): Eukaryota > Metazoa > Arthropoda > Malacostraca > Decapoda > Coenobitidae > Birgus > Birgus latro. Next base: position 52,953 of record JAGKTI010002629.1, on the reverse strand, counting down.
TCTGGAGTGAACCCATAGTGAGCCTGGGTGTCCTGTCCCTGCAGTCCAGCCCCCAGTGCTCCCAGCAGCTGACGGACTCTTCCAGGGGCAGTGGCCGCAGACGACCCCTGACGGTCTTCCCCTCCTGACGAGACTGCAGCCCCAGGACTTCGAGGGCCGCCCTGCAGTTAACCCCACGCCCGGACCAGCCCAGACCCTCCTCCAGGGCTCCCACTACGGCATGTGCAAAGCAGCGCGCCTCCTAGCCCTGTTTGGCCCCAGTCCCAAGGGCCCCCGCACCCTGGCAGGAAAGGACTGCCCCACAAACCACCCTCCAGTCTACAACGGACTCCCGATGTCGCCACACGAGGCCAGCGCCCTTATCGGAAGCGCACCCCTGATGGCCCTCCCCCTACACCAGGCCGTCACCTGCACCTGCCTGTGCCATGACCTCGGTGTGCCTCAGTGTCCCACCAGTGACTAGTGCAACATCTGTGTCCTACCACAGTGCTATAGACCCAGAGTGTGTATTCCCCCACCCAGAGTGTTATGACCCCTGTATAATATCCATGCCCTCCCCTTTATGAAACCCAGAACCTTGTGACCCTGTGGAACATTAATGCCCTATACAGAACAAAGTGATGCCCTTCCCCTGTGTAACAGTGTAACCCCCCTGCGATACTGTGACCCTTGTGTATAAGGTGTACTATTCCGTCTTCCGACAATATCTGTGCCCCAATAGTAATGTCATGACCCTTGTGTAATATCTTTAACTATCAATAGTGTCATAGCCCTGTGGAATACTTCCCCTTGGAGACACAGTGTTTTGTTATAGAACTGTCCTAATTATGTGTAGTGTTAAGTCCACTGTATCTGTCTATAAGGTAATAAACGTGTGAGACTGGTTAGCATGTGTTTGAGCCCTATCCCTTGTCTGCATGCTCTAGCCCGGTCCTGAACAAAGGAACCCAAAAACATGCCCGTATCTGAGTCCAAGGAGTTGGACCAAGGATACGCTGGATAACACTGGTGGCTAGTGGTGGTTCTAGATCCGGCAGAGAGCAACAAGGGACAAAGGGAAAGTTACAAAAATGGCTGCCAAACTGCACGTCCAGTTACCTAAGTTCTACCCCGATCAGTGCGACATAAACACATATATGTCCATGGTCAAACCTATATTGGACATAAGTTTTGAGCACGACAGAGAGAAAATCGCAGTAATGTTCCCACACCTGGGAAAAGTGGTCTCCAGTGTTGCGACAAAAATTGTTCCAGAACTAACATGGGCACATTTCAAACAAACAGTGATACAAGCAGTCACACCCTCATTGGGGAAGGTTGTCGCCCTCTCCCAACTAGATGCCGTCACCTTTGAGGGAAATCTAGACAACACCCTCGTCCAGGCCAGGCGACTTGTCACCGCTGCCTACCCAGAGGCTGAAGCTGCCACCCGGGACCAACACACCTTCAACACTCTACTGAGAATCCTCCTTAGTGCCATCAGAGAGCACTTTATTATCTATGACCCAACAGGGGACCTCGACAAAGACATCACACTAGTGAGGCGCTTGCTTGCCGCCAGCACCGCTCCCCAGCAAGTCAGGGTGGTTAGCCAAGTCCCCACCCAGAAACCACCCCCACCAAACCCCAGACGTCCCCTAGGAACACTGCTCTTCCAAACCCTCCCAACAGGCCAAGAGCACTTCCCACCAAGATACGCCCCAACACCAGAGAAGCCACTAGCTCGATTTCCATCAACCTGTGGGACTTCTCTGCATGTAGCAGCTGCTGCCCCATACACGACATCATAGAGCAGCTGAAGGCCGCCTGACGCAAAGCAGCCAATCAGGGGTACCGCAAGGTCTCCGCCATTAAGGACAAACACCTAGAGGACGACGCCTCCATGACAGACTACCCTGTGGCCAGAGGACACAGAGCTCGTATGGGAGGACGCCTCCAAGCACCTGGATTTTTAGGACCACCCCCACACCTCCCCACGGTGGCGAAGGCCACCTCACACACATACCGTCCCCCAGCCTACGACAAGATGAGACTGAAGGGGGTCAAAGCAAGACTTCTGATTGATACGGGAGCAGCCAAATCATGCCTCTACCACCATTTCTACTCCCGCCACTCCACAGCCTTCGGCTCTCTCCTTTCCACATCCACCCATCTTGTAGACGTGGGGAATGGCCCCCTGCCCATCCTTGGGGAGACACGGGCCCTATGTGCTGAGACCCACCAAAATGTATCTGCTCAGCACAGATTTATTGTCTCTGATTCAACCTGCCATGCATATAATGGCTACTTGGGGCTAGACCTCCTACAAAAACTCCACACCAGCATCGACTGCCACAAGCAGCGCCTACACTTCAACAGCTTGTACAGCACCCTACCCGTATCCCTGACCGCCTTGGAGAGAGTTCCAACATACTTGACCTTTTCCTAACAACTAATCCTTCTGCTTACACTGTTCATCTTTTCTCTCCGTCGGGCTCCTCCGATCATAATCTTATTACCTTAACATGTCCAATCGCTCCTGTACGGCCTGTGGACCCTCCAAAGAAACGTCGCCTGTGGCACTTTGGAGCTGCAGATTGGGAGGCCCTCATGCAGTACTTCTGTGATTTTCCATGGAATGATTATTGCTTCCTTGGCCGGGAGCCATCTGAGTGTGCCTTGCGCGTTACGGAGGTTATTCTCTCGGGCATGGAAGCATACATTCCTTTCTCATATCCTCTGACTAATGCAAGAAAGCCTTGGTTTAATCACGCTTGTTCTAATGCTCTCCGCAACAAGGAGAGGGCCTATAAGAGGTACCGAAGCCAACCCACCCCTGAATCACACCTTTTATATATTTCTGTCCGGAATCGTGCTAAGTCTGTTCTTCGCTCTGCTAAAAACAATTTCATCCGTGCTAAATGTTCCCAACTCTCCAACTCGAATTCTTCTCGCTCCTTCTGGCACCTTGCCAAAAACCTTTCTAACAACTTTACCTCATCATCCTTCCCTCCTCTTTTCTACTCTGATGGCTCTGTAGCTATTTCTTCTACTGATAAAGCAGATCTCTTTGCTCAGACTTTCTCCTCCAATTCCACCTTAGATGATTCCGGTGCTATTCCTCCATCACTTCCCCCCTCTGACTTCCTCTTGTCTGACATTAAAATTTCTTCAGCTGATGTGTTTTCTGCCATCACTGGCCTCAATACTAAAAAGGCATATGGTCCTGATGGAGTCCCTCCTGTTGTCCTCAAAAACTGTGCTTCTGTGCTTACACCCTGCCTAGGTAAACTCTTTCGCCTTTGTCTCTCAACTTGTACCTTTCCTTCTTGCTGGAAGTTTGCTCTCATTCAGCCAGTCCCAAAGAAGGGTGACCATTCCCAACCCTCTAACTATCGTCCAATTGCTTTAACATCCTGTGTCTCAAAAGTTTTCAAGTCAATTCTTAACAAAAAAAAGTTTTAAAGCATCTTTCCTGTCACAACCTTCTTTCTGATCGTCAGTATGGGTTCCGTCAGGGACGCTCCACTGGCGATCTTTTCACCTACCTTTCAGACTCTTGGTCATCCTCCTTTCGGAAGTTTGCCGAAAGCTTTGTCATTGCACTTGACATCTCAAAGGCTTTCGATCGAGTCTGGCATAAATCTTTAATTTCCAAACTGCCCTCCTACGGTTTCTATCCTTCTATCTGTGCCTTCATCTCTAGCTTCCTTTCTGGTCGTTCATAGCCGCTGTTGTAGACAGCCATTGTTCCTCTCCTAGACCTATCAACAGTGGTGTTCCTCAGGGTTCTGTCCTATCACCTACTCTCTTCCTTTTATTCATCAATGACCTTCTAAGCTGTACATCTAACCTTATCCACTCATATGCTGATGATTCTACCCTTCACCTTTCCATTCGGTTCCTGCAACGTCCATCTCAGCAGTTACTTCAACAAAAAAGGGATGAGGCTATGGCACACCTAATGTCTGACTTGGCTCGGATGTCTGATTGGGGTAAAAATAATCTTGTTATTTTTAATGCATCAAAACCTCAGTTCTTACACTTATCAACCCAACAAAATCTTCCTCAGGATTACCCACTAATGTTTAATAATGAACAGTTATGTCCTGCATCATCCTTGAACATGCTTGGGGTTTCATTCTCTCGGGATTTGTCTTGGAAAGAACATATTACGTCTCTTGTGAAATCTGCTTCCAAGAGATTAGGTGTGCTAAGCCGATTCCGAACTTTCTTTACCCCTGCACAGTTGTTGACCTTGTACACGGGTTTTATTCGCCCGTGTATGGAGTACAACTCTCATGTGTGGGGAGGCTCCACACATGCAGCTCTTCTCAATAGGGTGGAGTCAAAGGATTTTCGTCTCATTAACTCTCGTCCTCTTACTGATTCCCTTCAACCTTTGTCTCTTCGCCGCACTGTTGCATCTTTATCTCTCTTCTATCGCTACTTCAATGGTCACTGTTCCTCTGAACTGTCTGCTTGCATCCCTCCACCTCTACAACGGGCACGTAGTACCCGTCAAGCAACAAACTCTCATCCCTTTTCTGTCCAACTCTCTAATGCAAGAGTTAACCGTTACTCCCAGTTCTTCATTTATGCAACTGGTCAACACTGGAACTGTCTTCCTCTGTCTGTATTTCCTACTTCCTATGATCTCCAGTCTTTCAAACGCAGTGTGTCCAGGCATCTCGAATTGAACAGATCTTGAATTTGGCTCTCTTTTGTATTGTTTTTGCTTTTTCTTGGAAGGAACAGTATGCAGGCCTGTGGCCTTTGGTTCCTTCTTCCTTGCATTAAAAAAAAAAAAAAACACTGGACGTCCCCCTCCAGCCACTCTGCACGTGCACCACCACAACCCCCACTGCCGCCCTACCCATCCCATCATCTCATCCACGCTACACCCTCCACGACCCTAGTGCCCCCCTCCTCTCGGACCCCCACCCTCCCCGCCACAATCACCTCCACCACCACCATTCCCCCCCACCACGAGGCCTGGCTTCACCTACACCACCCCACTGGAAACTCTGTCTTGTTATCCCCAAAGCCACCGACGGGTGCCACCGCCTCATGCCTGTTGTCACCCACCTTCCTTCCCCCCCCATGCCAGAGCAGTGAGCATCGCCATCATTTCCACCACTCCCCTCACCCTCCCCAAGGGACTACTGGTAGGTGAGATGGAGGAGCTGAGCCCTGCACCTCTCCCCCCTCCCTTCCCTCTCACACTCTTCCCCCCATTCCTGACCACCTCTCATCACAACAAACCGACAGCCTTCAACGCCTCCTCCTGGACTTACAAGACATCTCGTCGGGACCAACGGACATCAGCCACACTACGTATCTGTCCCACGAGATACACATGACGGGACCTCCCATACACCAACCCTCAAGGAGGAAAAACCCTAACCAATGGGCTGAGGAAGACTGGCAGGTCCAGGACATGCTCAATGCCGGCGTTATATCACCCTCTACCAGCCCCTGGTCCCCCCCTGTCGTCCGAGTAAAAAAGAAAGACGGCACACTACAATTCTGCGACGACTACCGACGACTCAATGACATAACCACCAAGGATGCCACACCTCTACCCAGAATTGACAACTCCCTTGACCCCCTGTACAGGGCGTGTTGGTTCTCCACCCTCGACTTGCAATCAGGATACTGGCAGGTCCCAGTCCACCCCGATAACAGAGGCAAGACCGCATTTTCCACCAGTAATGGGAAGCACTACGAATTCAGTGTGCTCCCCTTTGGTCTCTGCAATGCTCCCACCACCTTTTCCAGATTAATGGAGTAAGTACTCAGCAGCCTCACCTGGGAAATATGCCTCACGTACCTAGATGACGTAATTTTCAGCCACACCTGGGCCTACCACCTTCATCGCTTACGTCAAGTCTTCCTTTGGATCCGACAGGCCGGGCTCAAACTTAAACCATCCAAGTGCATCCTGGACCAACACTCCATCTCCTTCCTGGGACACGTCATCTCCAAGGAAGGCATAGCTCCTGATCCAGAGAAGCTACAAGCCATAGCAAACCTCCCCATCCCCAAAGTCGTCTACAAGGTCCATGCCTATATCAGCCTCACGTCCTACTACCAACACTTTGTAAAAGGCTTTGTGAACATTGCCAAGCCTCTCCCCGGCCTAACAAAGAAAGGAGAACCTTTTACCTGGACAGAAGACTGGGTACAGGCATTCAACACCCTTAAGAACAAACTGATCACCACTCCTATAGTTGCATTCCCGGACTACACCCTTCTGTTCTGCCTGTATACCGACGTTTCCCTAGTGGCGATCGAAGCTGTCCTAGCCCAAGTCCATGAGGGGCAGTAGCACATTACAGCCTGCGCTAGCCACATGCTGAATAAGCTGGAAAAATTATGCCGCCATCAAACAAGAATGCCTGGGCATCATCTGGGTCCTGGAATACTTCCAGACTTAGCTGATTGGCACCCACGTCACCATAATCACTGATCACCAGCCCCTACAGTGGTTACAACAATCTGAAACCCACAATACCCAAAACATCCGATGGAGAGAAACCCTAGAGGAATTTCACTATGACATAGCATATCACCCCGAAAAACTCCACACAAACGCCGACACCCTCTCCAAACTCCCCATAAGCTCCATTCACGCCACTTCCACCCTCCTGCAACAAGGGCAAGAAAAAGACTACCCAGACTGGATGCCATCACACAAATTCTCCAAGCTCCAAAGACATGGTGACCACCTTTGCACATACTCAGGCCACATCGCCCTAGACACGGACACTGTTCTCAATACCTTAACCCACCTACACTCAGACAATGGAATTCACCTCAGGGCCAAGAAACTCCTTCAGATATTCAACGACATCTATTGGACCCCAAACCCCTCCCCCCTCACCAAACAAGTCATCCAGGTATGCTGAGCCTGTGCACTTGGGAAAGACACCACTTGCACACCAGGCCCATCAGGTAACATCCTGGCTAGTAAACCCTGGCAGCTCCTATCAGTCGACGTCGTCAGACTTCATCCACCCAAAGCCGGCTATAGGTACATTATCACATTCGTCGACACATATTCAAAGTTCCTGATTGCCTGTCCAGCGAAAGAACACTACGCACTCACCATCGCAGATGCCCTCGTCCGCCATGTGTTCCCCTACTTTCGCATCCCTCAAGCCCTCCACTCCGACAATGCCCCGGTATTCACAAGCAAGGTACGGACAGAACTTGCCAGACTATTCAGCTACAACATTTCCCATTCCTCACCATATTGGCCACAAGGAAATGGGATCTGTGAAAGCAGCCATCACACCCTACTCAACCAGGTGCGAACTAGAATCCAGGAAACCCAAAATGACAACTGGCCAGCTCATGTCAAAATAGCACAATGGGGGATGAACTCCTCCTCTCACGAGGACGGCATCACCCCACGCGAGTTAGTATTTGGCGAAACACCCCTCCTCTTACCGCTCCGCCATCATCTGCAACCACCAATCACCTCCCCCACTTCCGGCCCCCTCCACCACCTCAAACGGAAACTACACCACCTACAAAACACCCAGGACCTAAATCCCAACACCCCACCAGCCGCCCCTACAAACCAGGCGACTCTGTTGTCGTTGCAACCCTACCCACCTCAAACAAACTAGCACCACGTTACATGTGGCCATTCACGGTCGTAAAGGTCCCCAACCCATACCAAGTCATCATTCAGTATCACGACACCACCCACACGTACCGAAATCGCCATGTGTGTCGATTCCACGCACCTCCAACCCCTCCAGCTTGCTGCCCTCACCCACCTGCCCAGCGCCATGCCCCTTCACGGGAGCATGACACTGACTCATACTCTTGCTACATCACCCCCCCTCTCTCCTCACCATCCCCCAGCCCCCCTCCACCATCACCACACCAACCCCCAGCTCTTCACCTCCCTCCCAAACCCCCCACTCGCCCCCGGTGACCTCACCTCACCCGCTCACCTTCCCTGCCACGCCGTCACCTCCAAGCCCAGCACCACGCACCCACTCAACACCTCCACGCCCACCACTTTTGCCCAATCACAGCGGATACCCCGCTTCCCCATCCCCCTCCATCACGTCCTCACCACCACCCAGAACCACCCCTGTACCCGCATACACACCAGCCACCCACCCCACCAACTCGCTGCCTACACCAACCTCACCTCACACGACACCATGTGGCCAACCTACCTCCACACGCCCACCACCTTCGCCCACTCCCCACCCCTCTCACACCAGAAGCCACTCCACCTCCTCCACCTCTCCACACCCTCCCGCACCATCACCCCGAATCACAACACCACCCGCCCACAACCCAGACGCCCACTCCACCGCCTCACTGCCCTCGTCAGTACTCACCGCCACATGAACCAGATCAGGAGGCCTATCACATCCACCAGCCAGATACACCCCAACACCCTCACCTCCACCCACACCAACACTCACCACACAACCCACCCTCAACACCTCCCCCTACACCACACCAGATGGAAAATTCCAGTGGCTCGCCCTACTCAGCCGATTAGGCCGACCCTCCATGACCTCATAAAAGCAGGGCGACTTCACTCATCTCCAGTCTGCAGCCAGCCCCCGCAGGTTGCTCACCTCACTCCCTGCTGCCCGAGATTAAGCTCAAGCACATCCTATGGATCCTGGCCAAAGGACGCAAGCGCCGGCCTAAAGGCACAACCCAACTCCGGCAGACACACCAACCATCCACCCTAACCCTCATCTACTCCCCACACCAGGAGCCGAACCACCCAATACACTATTGGACAAACTTGCTCCGCCACCTCATGCCCTCCTACCAGACCTCCACCACAAGAATGTACCACCTTCAGCCACGGGGACGTGACTTTGACCCCCGCAACGGTGGTCAAATGCCCACCCGGTGGAGCAACTCCAACACCACCACCCTAAGAAGAGGCTACGGGGAGGTTGACAAGTGCTCAGCGCTGCACCGCCCAACATCCCCAGTGACCATATGCCCCTCTTACCCCCAGCCAGACCCCAGGGAAGTGCATCGACCCAGTGCATTACTCTTCAACCAGGGCAACGCTCACCAGACTCAGGGTGGAACTGACCCTCACACAGTCCCAAGTAGGCCCCCGGCTACAGAGTCCACCGGACCTGAGGCTAGAAGAGGGAGAGAGACCATCGCTTCCCAAAAACCTACTACACCCCATGGGAGCAGCGGCACAGTAGAGGCCACCAGTCCTGCTGTAGAAGGGGAGTCCACTGGACATCCTTCTTCCGCCACCTGTCATAAGGAGCAGGCGTTTCGTCACATCCACCAGACGACCCTCGCCTGTTCTCCTGAAGAAGGGAGTGGAACTGAAGTAGAGTCCACCGGACCTAGAGGGGGAGAGACCACCAGTCGTCCACCAGCTGCAACTTTCCCCCGGCAGCAGGAGAGCAGTAAAGTCCACCGGACCAGCCGCAGGAGTCAAGAAGTCTGCTGGATTTCCTCCTCCTGTCGTCCCTGAGCCAAGTGGTCCTCTGACAGAGTTCACCAAACCTGTCGGACTGAGGGAGAGTCCACCGGACCTACTTTGTCCACTCACCCGGGAGGGAGCCTGGGTAGAGTCCTCTGGACCTCCTTCCTGTCCCGGCGTGGAGCTCTGGCAGAGTCCACCGGACCTGCCAAGTTGAGGGAGAGACCACCAATCGTCCCTCCTCCACTAGTTCAGAGGCTCCCTATGAAGGGGCCATCTCTAGCACAGCCCACCCCTCCAGAGGCTGAGCGAGACACCCCTCCAGCTCCCCTTCTTCTACAAAGGGTGGAGACTGCTCCCCAACCAGCCTACTGATGGAGAGTTTCTGAAGCGGGCCCATGGTGAGCCTGGGTGTCCTGTCCCTGCAGCCCAGCCCCCGACGCCCCAAGCAGCTGATGGACTCTCCCAGGACAAGTGGCTGCAGATGACCCCTGACGGCCTTCCCCTCCCGATGAGATCACAGCCTCAGGACTTCGAGGGCTGCCCTGCAGTCAACCCCAGGCCCGGACAAGCCCGGACCCTCCTCCAGGGCTCCCACTTCGGCCAAGGGCAGGTGCTGGGCAGTGCGCCTCCTAGCCCTGTTTGGCCCCAGTCCCGAGGACCCCCGCACCCCGACAGGAAGGGGCCGCCCCACAAACCACCCTCCAGCCTACACCGGACTCCCGATGTCGCCACACGAGGCCGGCGCCCTTATCGGAAGCGCACCCCTGACGGCCCTCCCCCTACACCAGGCCGTCACCTGCACCTACCTGTGCCGTGACCTCAGTGTGCCTCAGTGTTTCACCAGTGACTAGCACAACAACTGTGTCCCACCATAGTGCTATAGGCCCAGAGTGTGTATTCCCCCATCCAGAGGGTCGTGACCCCTGTGTAGCCTCCATGCCCTCCCCTTTATTAAACCCAGAACTTTGTGACCCTGTGAAACATTAGTGCCCCATACAGAACACAGTGATGCCCTCCCCCCTGTGTGACACTGTAACCCCCCTGTGATACTGCGACCCTTGTGTATAAAATGAATTATTCCGTATTCCGACCCCTGAGTAATATCTGTGCTCCAATAGTATCATCACGACCCCTGTGTAATATCTTTAATCATCAATAGTGTCATAGCCCTGTGGAATACTTCCCCTTGGAGACATAGTGTTGTGCCATATGCTCTGCGTTGTCATATACTGTATATAGAATTGTCCTATGTATGTGTAAAGTCCACTGTATCTGTCTATAAGGTAATATATGTGTAAGACTGGTTAGCCTGTGTTTGAGCCCTATCCCTTGTCTGCATGCTCTAGCCCGGTCCTGAACAAAAGAACCCAAGCACATGCCCGTACGTGAGTCCAAGGAGTTGAACCAAGAATATGCTGAAGAACAATTTTGTTTACAAACACAGACATGGGTTGAACTTTGACCTTGCCCTTTGACTGTCCTAAGAACTGAATCTTCCCTTATACTGAACCCTTCTCCCAAGTTTGGTCTAAATTGAATTAAAGCACTTTAAACTGATTTTGCTAACTCAATGTTTGACCTACCTCTGTGACCTTAACTTCTCATGTATCATCTCCCCAAACAATAGGTGTTTAAGGGCTCTCCCTTAACTATCTCTACAAGTTTGGGTAATATTGAATAAAAATTGAGTTATTTTGTTCTACACACACACACACACACACACACACACACACACACACACACACACATTTGTCCACACAATGGATTTTTTTCTTAGACAAAAATGTGTGATCTGGATACTTTTTGCATGCTGAATTACAAAATTTCACTTATTCTCCCCACCCATCTAGTACTGTTTACTGAAAACCTAAAATGGAAAAACGGAAAAATATCTAAATACAGTATCTACAAAAGATATGGCATGATACAAAGACAAGAGGGCAATGGTGCACTAAAAATATTTAAGTTTTTCAAAATACATACAGCAATCCCTCGATAATCTGTCATAACAGAGCCAAAGGCATGGTCTGATACAGGCAATGTCCGGATACGGAGCAATACCCTCTACTGTACCCATAACCTATCTATACCCATACCTAACTTATATGTACAGTACCCCTCCTAATTTTGCCACTGTCCTGCGGTCCTTTGGCTCTTTTTAAATATCAAAATTGGTACAGAGGCAACCTGCAGTCCTAATGGACCCAGGATCAAATCCCAGCTGGGGCAGGGAACAGTTTAAGGATTTGAATTTCATCAAAGAAGACTTTACTGATCTATCAGAAGACCCGCCGACATGTTGTAAAAATATCCCCACTAATACCAGTACACCAGTCCTGTATGAGGCAGCCCTAGCATGTACAGCATTCAATATGGACGGTGGGTGTTAGTGCCGAAGTGGTGACATGTGGAGGAGTGGAGGAGGACTACTGGGCCATGGCATAGGCCCTGAAGCTCTTGCCCAGGATCAGACCACTGAGCTCTATAGTATGGTGTGGCTATCTCCGCCACAAGAGTGTGATTTTGGCCACCATATTGGAACACCAGTACTCAAATTCAAATTAAAATACTTTATTTTCACTAAGCGGTAGTTATTAATAAAGATACACTCATCGCTTTTAATGCAAAAACTTATATGGATTATGATATTTCTCTGCCTAGTTTAACCCGAGGAATCCCATCGACGTATGGGTACATCGCAACGTTTTGTCACAGCTACACCCATTGACGTACGGGTATGTCGCGCAATTGCACAATTTTCAAGTTTCATAGGTGATTTTTGGTAGGCATATGTAGGAGACCTTCCTCTACTTGCTATCAAGCAGGGATACTGCCTGGCCCCACCTAACCCCCCCTCCCCCCCACACTGGGCAATTCACCTGTTAGCAGTAACCTGGCCAGTAAAGGTATGTTGCCCCACGGTCTCTCCAATGATGAAATTCACGGTGAAAGTGATTCCTGAGGTGGAGGACAAAGAAATAAAGAAGCTAGAGTAAGAAACAAACAGAAGTGATGAGATGGTAATGTCATAAAGGAAGGTGCCATATGTGGATTTGGTGACTGAACAATGCTTCTATTGCCTATATAAATGTGTGAAAACCAATATAGTCTTGTACTAAACATAAGTTCGTACCAAATACATAAATAAATACGTAATTTCAAGTGGCTTGAATTAGTTAACCCTTCCATAGTTCGTTTTCTTTAGCCAGGTACCCTGTAGAACCATTTATAGCCTCACCTGTAGAACCATTTATAGCCTCAAGAGGGCTATTTCTCTATGAATTTTCGATGTCTCTCACCAAAAGCGAAGGTTTGAGCCAAAAAAAAAAAAAAAAGAAAATGCTCGGGACTGGGGGGTATCAGAGGTTGGAAATCGGTCGGGATGTGACAGGTTAACGAATTATATTGGGTGCATTTAGCCAATGAGTATAAAATAATGCCATAAGTTGCTGCAGTGCAGAACTTACCTTTCATGGCACTAAGGCAGAGAAAGGTAATGGCAGACAGGGAAAAGATAGTGTGGTATGAATGTTGAAATTATAGTGATGTTGAAGCTGTTTTACATCGATGTACTAGTGTTGATGTGGGAAGTCCTTAGACTATCCATGCCATGAAACAGAATGTCCAGATTGATAAAGGCAGGAAGAAACATGGAAATATCTACAAGAGAGTGTGAACAGAAGAGAATAGGACATGAAGACAAAGACTGGAGATGAATGGGCACCTTTTAGTGGCCTCATTCATGCAGGGATACTGGCAAAGAATCTTCCCGGCCCACCCCAGTAATATTAGAGAATTAGCAACAAAATATATTTCTTACTTGTGAATTCCTGTACCCATTTTTGTATACGTAAGCTGCACAGTGGACCATGGCACTATATTTTCCGAAATCATCAGCTGCTTTCAAAAACCCACAAAGCAGATTAGTACAAAAACGCGAGCATCAGCCGTGGTGTAACATGGCTGCCGCAGCTACATAAGTTACACTGTGTTACCCATGAGAAAGCCACTCCATATTATTGAGCTCAGTGGGTCAGACACACACAAAAAATCAAAACACACATTGCAATATGCAATACAGTCCTAAACTAAGAAAACAATGCATTAAAAAAAAATAAAAACTAGTATTATGCCTACCCCCTGGGGGTAGGGTTTTTTTTTTTCAAGAATTCTCCCCCAGTATCCCTGCTTGTCATAAGAGGTGACTAAAAGGGTTGGTGGTGGGTTTGTGCCCCACCCCATAAAAACAACTAACTAAAAATACAAACAGGAAGCCTTGGACCAGGACTGACCAAAAGTTGATGAAAAAGGAACTGACAAAGGACGAGATAAAGATTGCGACTTGGAATATAAGGGGTATGAATGATGAGGTGAAAGAGAGAGAGATTGTACAGGTGCTTGAGAGTGCGAAAGTGGATATATGTGGAATAACTGAAACCAAATGGCGAGGTGAGAGTGTGAGAGAATGGGAATATGGATGGGGTATATGCGCGGGAGTGGGTGAGAATGAGAGGGCGAAAGAGGGAGTATGTATTGATGTGAGCAACAGGTGGATGGAGAATGTAAGAGAGTATGGATCAGTTGGGTCAAGGATTGTGTGGGTACGAGTGAAAGTTGGACTACAAATGTGGGCAATTGTGTGCATGTATGCGCCAACGCAAGATCGTGTAAGTAGAGTGAGAGAAGAGTTTTGGACAAATGTGGAAGCCTGCTTGGAAAAGTTTGAAAGGAATGAGAGAGCGTTTCTGATTGGAGATATGAATGGAAAAGTAGGGAGTGAGAAGGTGGATGGAGTGGTTGGTGAGTAGGGTGTGCCTACAGTGATGGATGAGAATGGCAGTGCTTTAGTGGACATTTGTGCTGGGAGGGGGTTGGTGGTAGCTAATACCCTCTTCAGGCACAAAATGATCCATAGGTATACATGGCGAGTGGTGAGAAGAGAGGACAGTGGAATGAATGAACGGAAGGCAATGATTGACTATGTGTGTATGGATGAAAGGATGAGAAGATGTGTAATAGATGCAAGAGTATATAGAGGTTGGGGGAGTGGACATTCTGACCACCACTTGGTGGTGGCCAGAATCAGAGTCCAAACAAGATGGAGGAAGAGAAGAAGGGAAGGACAGGAGGAAGTATTTGTTACAAGGAGGGTAGAAAAGTTACAAGAGGATGGAATAAAGGCTGAATATAAAAGGGAAGTGGAGGAGCGATTGGGTAAATATAGATTGGAGCAGATGGGGGACGTGGAAGGTGTGTGCAAGGTATTCACAGAAGAAATCGGTGCAGCATGTGAGGCGGTGTGTGGGGTGAAGAGAAGACGAAAGGGGGTTCAGGGAACAGCATGGTGGACTGAAGAGCTGAGAAAGGCTGTAGCACAAAAGAAGAAAGCATATAATGAGTGGATGAGGAACAGGGGCGACGAAGAAGCTAAGAGACGGACGAGAGAGTTATATGTAGTGAGGAGGAGAGAGGTGAAAAGATTAGTAAGAGAGAGTAAGAAGAGAGTGGATGAGGAATTTGGAAGGAATTTGAGTGTAAAGTGGAGGGAATGTAAGAAAATGTTCTGGAAGGAGGTAAAGAGAGCTAGACAGGGTGCCAACGAAGTCAGTGGGGGTGTGAAAGATAAAAATGGTAGATTACTAGTGGAGAAGGGAGAAAAAGTAAACAGATGGAGAGAACACTTTAATGAACTGTTGAACATAGAGAATGAAAGTAATGCAAGTATAAGTGGCTGGGGAATGGCAGGGAGAAGGAGGGTTGTGAGAAGAGAGGAAGAAATCACCAGGATGGAAGTNTTTTTCAAGAATTCTCCCCCAGTATCCCTGCTTGTCGTAAGAGGCGACTAAAAGGGTTGGTGGTGGGTTAGTGCCCCACCCCGTAAAAACAACTAACTAAAAATACAAACAGGAAGCCTTGGACCAGGACTGACCAAAAGTTGATGAAAAAGGAACTGACAAAGGACGAGATAAAGATTGCGACTTGGAATATAAGGGGTATGAATGATGAGGTGAAAGAGAGAGAGATTGTACAGGTGCTTGAGAGTGCGAAAGTGGATATATGTGGAATAACTGAAACCAAATGGCGAGGTGAGAGTGTGAGAGAATGGGAATATGGATGGGGTATATGCGCGGGAGTGGGTGAGAATGAGAGGGCGAAAGAGGGAGTATGTATTGATGTGAGCAACAGGTGGATGGAGAATGTAAGAGAGTATGGATCAGTTGGGTCAAGGATTGTGTGGGTACGAGTGAAAGTTGGACTACAAATGTGGGCAATTGTGTGCATGTATGCGCCAACGCAAGATCGTGTAAGTAGAGTGAGAGAAGAGTTTTGGACAAATGTGGAAGCCTGCTTGGAAAAGTTTGAAAGGAATGAGAGAGCGTTTCTGATTGGAGATATGAATGGAAAAGTAGGGAGTGAGAAGGTGGATGGAGTGGTTGGTGAGTAGGGTGTGCCTACAGTGATGGATGAGAATGGCAGTGCTTTAGTGGACATTTGTGCTGGGAGGGGGTTGGTGGTAGCTAATACCCTCTTCAGGCACAAAATGATCCATAGGTATACATGGCGAGTGGTGAGAAGAGAGGACAGTGGAATGAATGAACGGAAGGCAATGATTGACTATGTGTGTATGGATGAAAGGATGAGAAGATGTGTAATAGATGCAAGAGTATATAGAGGTTGGGGGAGTGGACATTCTGACCACCACTTGGTGGTGGCCAGAATCAGAGTCCAAACAAGATGGAGGAAGAGAAGAAGGGAAGGACAGGAGGAAGTATTTGTTACAAGGAGGGTAGAAAAGTTACAAGAGGATGGAATAAAGGCTGAATATAAAAGGGAAGTGGAGGAGCGATTGGGTAAATATAGATTGGAGCAGATGGGGGACGTGGAAGGTGTGTGCAAGGTATTCACAGAAGAAATCGGTGCAGCATGTGAGGCGGTGTGTGGGGTGAAGAGAAGACGAAAGGGGGTTCAGGGAACAGCATGGTGGACTGAAGAGCTGAGAAAGGCTGTAGCACAAAAGAAGAAAGCATATAATGAGTGGATGAGGAACAGGGGCGACGAAGAAGCTAAGAGACGGACGAGAGAGTTATATGTAGTGAGGAGGAGAGAGGTGAAAAGATTAGTAAGAGAGAGTAAGAAGAGAGTGGATGAGGAATTTGGAAGGAATTTGAGTGTAAAGTGGAGGGAATGTAAGAAAATGTTCTGGAAGGAGGTAAAGAGAGCTAGAATTGGTGACAACGAAGTCAGTGGGGGTGTGAAAGATAAAAATGGTAGATTACTAGTGGAGAAGGGAGAAAAAGTAAACAGATGGAGAGAACACTTTAATGAACTGTTGAACATAGAGCATGAAAGTAATGCAAGTATAAGTGGCTGGGGAATGGCTGGGAGAAGGAGGGTTGAGAGAAGAGAGGTAGAAATCACCAGGATGGAAGTTGTGGAAGCAATGAAGAAAGTTAGAATGGGGAAAGCCCCAGGAATTGATGGAGTGTGTGGTGAAATGCTGAAGCATGGGGGAGAGATAGTAATAGAATGGATGTGGAAGGTGTCCAGATTCGCTTGGGAGGAGGGTAGAGTCCCGGAGGATTGGAAGTCAGGTATAATTATTCCGCTGTACAAAGGAAAAGGGGAAAAAGCAGTGTGTGGTAATCATAGGGGCATTTGCCTTCTCAGTGTAATGGGAAAAGTATATGGTAGGATACTTATTGACAGAGTTAGGGAAATTACTGAGGAATTAGTTGGAGAAGAACAAGGAGGTTTTAGGAAGGGAAGAGGTTGTGTAGACCAGATATTCATTCTCAGATCCTTAGTGGAAAAGTTTCTAGAGAAGGGCAAGAAGTTGTATGCAGCCTTTATGGATCTGGAGAAAGCATATGACAGGGTGGATAGACAAGGTTTGTGGAAGGTACTGAGAATATATGGAGTGGATCAGAAGTTGTTGAAGACAGTGAAGAGTATGTATGAGGGTGCTAAGGCTGCAGTGCGTGTGGATGGCAAACTGAGTGAATCTTTCCAATTGAAGGTTGGATTGAAACAAGGATGTGTCATGTCTCCATGGTTGTTCAATCTGTATATGGATGGGGTTATAAAAGAGATACAAGGTCGGGCAGTGGATGTTGGAGCGGCCCTAGTGAGAGAGGGCAGTGTTTGGAAACTCCCTGTACTGTTGTTTGCAGATGATACTGTGCTGTTGAGTGAAGATGAAGGGGAGCTGCAAGGCTTGGTAGATGAGTTTGGGAGAGTGTGTAAGAAACGGAATCTAAAGGTGAATGTTGAGAAGAGTAAAGTGATGGTCTTCGAGAGGAGTGAAGCCAGTGAATGTACAGTGAGATTGGATGGGAAGGATATGGAGAATGTGAGTGAATTTAAGTACTTGGGCAGCGTGATGAGTAAGGATGGAAGTCTGGAGGGTGAAGTGCTCGAAAGGGTGCAGCAGGGAAGGAAGGTTGCTGGTTCGTTGAAAGCAGTGATAAGAAACAGGGAAGTGAGCATGGAAGTGAAAAAGTTGTTACATGACAGTATTGTGATACCAACTCTAACATATGGAAGTGAAGCTTGGACCCTGTTGGAAGGACAGAAGTCAAGAGTGAGAGCAGTGGAAAAGAGTTATTTGAGAGGAGCATATGGAGTCACATGGAGAGACAGACTAACAAATGAGGAAGTGAAGGAGCATTGTGGTGTGGTTGAGGATGTGATGGAAAGCGTTAGGAGAAGCACGTTAAGGTGGTTTGGGCATGTGGAGAGGATGGAGAGTGGAAAGACTGACGAGGAGAGTGGGATGGAGTGGAGAGGTATATGAGAGAGGGAGGTGTGAGTTGGGAACGTGGTAGTGAAATGGCAGGGGACAGAGTGACATGGAGGTGATTTGTTTGTGGCCACCCCGTGCGGGATTAAGGCGTCTGACAATAGATAGATAGATAGATAGATAGATGCACAGTACCTCTCCTAATTTTGGCAGTGTTCTGCAGTCTTTCAGCTCTTCTTAGACATTAAAACACACCTTGGAATACACAATATAATCCTAAACACTAAGAAAACAATGCATAAACAACAACAAAAGTACCAATATGCAAAACCCTACCAATATGTACATACCCCTCTTAATTCTGGTAGTGTTCTGAGGTCTTTCTGCTGTTTTCAGACATCAAAACACACATTGCAATATGCAATATAATCCAAAACACTAAGAAAACAATGCATAAACAACAACAAAAATAAAACTACCAATATGCACAGTACCCCTCCTAATTTTGGCAGTGTTCTCCAGTCATTCAGCAGCAGTTCAGTTAAACATAAAAACACACATGCTAGTCACTAAGAAAATGGTGCATAAACAACAAAAATCCACAAATACCCCACATATAATGTATAGTACCCCTCCTAATTTTGGCAGTGTTCTCCGGGCTGTCAGCTGCATTTAGACATCAAAACACACATGGGAATATCCAATGTAATGCTAGACACTAAGAAAGCAATGCATAAACAACAAAAGTCCACACACAAAAAAAATGAAGATGACAGTTGCAGTATTTTTAACCTTCTCGGGAATTCAAAAAGTTTTTGAGACAGCAAGAGTGATGGCTGACTCTGTGGCACAAAGAAAAACATTTCTTTCAGTTTCAATATGCCCCCAGGAACTGGTTATTTTGGTATAAACTGTATACTGTACCATCAACTTTGCTGGTGCTTATACTATAAGATAAGCTAATAAAAACGCACAAACTGATGAGTAAAAGTACGAAAAAAAGCAGTGAAAGTATACTTGTTAGAGAGTTACGATGAGTAAAAGTACAAAAACGCAGTGAGAATATACTTGTCAGAGAGTTAAAAATACCTTTAAATAACTTCCCAACATCCTAACGCAAAATTTTGACTGTACCGTGCAGGCCCCATGGCCTTTGGTTCCTTCTTCCTTGCATTAAAAAAAATAAATAAATAAAAAAAAAAAATAAAATAAGTAAGCATATGTCTAGATGCAGAATTTCATGAGTTTTCTCGTGATGTTTTCAGAATTTCGATATGACCAATAGTACAGGTATTTGAACTGGAAAAAATTAAAAAACTCATGCATGGATGGTGGGCGACACACGGGTGGGGGAGGACTGATGGTGAGAGAGGGAGACAGGCCGTGGTGAGCATGGGGAGGGATGGCATGGGGATGTGGGGGGGAGAAGCGAAGGATACCAGGGAACCTCGACCATTTGGTGAGGAGACGGACGGGCGCTTTTGCTCTACTGGTGAGTAAGGCTCTGTGTTACTCCTCTGAGGCCAGTATGTTCCCATTGATCCAGTCGGCCAGAGGACCTTCACTATTCGCTAAGGACCCGTACAGCCATTTTAGCTCAGCTTGTTGGTTACGCTCTGTTTTCCTCGTGCACTGCCAGAATGTTACCAGCGACGAGGGCGGCTGGGGGATTTCAACTATTCGGTAAGGATCTGTACAGCTATTCTCACTCAGCTTGTGGGTTACGCTCTATCTTCCTTGTGCGCTGGCCGAATTGTTACCAGTGGTTGAGTTGGCCGGGGAATTTCGACCATTTTGTAGGGAGCTGGATAGCCATTTTAGCTCAGCTTGTGGGCAAGAGAGGCAAGTGAGCCACCCAATGGACTTTTTTGACTCTGCAGGCTGGCCGACCACTGAAACCGAAACTTTTACATCCGGCTACGGACAAATAAATCCGGATATGGGTATAATAGAGCCAAGGCCTAATGAACAGATACAAAGCATGATAGGATACGGTCCATCTAGATAACTGAGGGATTACTGCACTCTGAGTTCTATAAAAGATGAATAATTTAATGGTTTGGTTACTTTAATGGCATGAAATCCAATTGTCAGGATTTTTTGTGAACCCCCTCTAGATTACCTCTTTTGAGAATCCAAAACTACTTGGCCATCAGTGTTATATTCCAGTTTCCTTGATGTCGGTGTACCACTGTTGCAATGTCCTAATGGAATCTTTCTCCCTCTTCATCACTGTATGCATCACAATTCTCAGGAAAGTTGTCCAAATGAGCATCAAGAAGGTGCATCTTCACATTCGTTCTACTTTCTCATGTTCCTCAAATTTAGCATGAGATCTTGAACATTTTCTCGTAGCCATCAGACCACCTGTTTCCAAACATTCTGGACAATGGATCTGAATGACTCCAATGTCTTTCTTTCCAGTTCATTGAGGGATTCTTCAAAGCTTCTAGTCTTCATTTGTTTCCAAACCTGAGGTCCCCCAGAGACTCCAACCTTCAGATTTGCATCAATGATTCATGGAAATTTGGATTCAAGATACTTGAATGCTTTACTCTCCTTGTTCAGTGCTTTGATGAAGTTCTTCTTTAATCATCTCTATATGAAGTGATGGTATGAGTGCATTCCTAGGATTCACTAGATGAACAGTCGTTTCATTCTTTGAATCTGAAGCTAGTTCTTTTCATTGTGGCCAGCTTTTCTTTGTGTAGTGATGATCATCAGCTCTGCTGCCTCAAAGCCAGAAGAGGCATGGATACTTTGTGTATCTACCTTGGTGGCCAAGTAAAAATGTTACCAACTTTAAATCACCACACATGAGCCAGTTATGATGGGCTGATATCAGTGTTTTCATGATGTCATTGGTACAGTAATCCTTCCAAGATCCGACGTAATAGAGCCAAACACCGTCCAGGACTTGGTTTTGTCCGGGACTTGGGAAAAATGCCCCTGGACAGGTACTTACAGACCCCAACCAAACCTAACTTTGAAAGCCACCTAAACAACTCCCTACTGGACATGCAAAGCACCTATTTCAGACCTTCATCACACAAATAAGGGACAGAAACCATAAAATAAATGAAGAGGAACCAGAGAATGAGAAATTAGAAGTGAGTAAGGAAAATATTTAGCAGTGCACAGGGTACTTA
This sequence comes from Birgus latro, assembly GCA_018397915.1. Taxonomy (NCBI): domain Eukaryota; kingdom Metazoa; phylum Arthropoda; class Malacostraca; order Decapoda; family Coenobitidae; genus Birgus; species Birgus latro. Next base: position 31,637 of record JAGKTI010002629.1, on the reverse strand, counting down.
CGACACGACTGCGGCTGTTGTGAAGATTAACCTGCCTCCTCTATGGCTCTGACAGTGGTGAAGGTGCACTTGAAGCACGTACAGTAATCCAGCGTTGCACTGCACTTAATTCCTAGCACTGTGAATTGTAATTGTTTAACAGTGCACATTCTGTTCTTACTTGTGCCATGCCAGTTGCAACACGCCAGTGTTTCACTCTACACTTAATCCTTTGCACTCTGAATTCTAATTTCCTAACACTGCACATTCTGTTCTTACTTGTGCAATGCCAGTGTTTCACTGTGCACTTAATCCTTTGCACTCTGAATTCTAATTTCTTAACACTGCACATTCTGTTCTTATTTGTGCCATGCCAGTGATTCCCTCTGCACTTAATCCTTTGCACTCTTTGAGTTCTAATATCTTAACACTGCACAACACTGTAAATCCCCAGGTGGTCTAGCGGTGAGTTATTGCTGTTTATTCACTGTCAGAGCCAGAGAGTAGGTGTTGCAGGTGGCCCAGGGGCGTGTCGCTAGGATGTGGTGATGGGCTACCCACTGCAGATGACTCTGAAGATAGGCGCAAACTCACGTCCAGTGGAGACTCCAACATGGCTGATGTACTGGGCAGTGGCTCAGAAGTAGAAGGCAGGTCTTGGTAAGGCAGTGGTGTGGAGCCAGGGCTGGGCACGGTGGGGGTCACAGACCTGAAAAAGGTGTCAGTGGTTGATTGACGTAAGGAATGGCAATTCAGGCGACTGATGATGCGCTGCTTAAAAGCACGCACTTCCTCCACAAGTCCAAGGGGTCCCATCTCCCTATCACAGTCCGGGTGTTCCAGGTAGTCAAGAATGAGCTTGATGTGCTTCCAGTGTGCAGTCAGCTTGGGGATGGCTGGAGTAGTGGAGCACTGAGAGAAGTCCGCATCATTGTTGCTGTCCTCATCGGAATCTGCCAGCTGGGTACTTGTACCTGCAGCAGAAGATGCTATCTCAATATCAGACACGATCTGATACCCAGGATCACCCTCGTCATCATCCAACCACTCATGCACTTCGTCTACATCCACCTCATTGCCAGCTGCATGAAGATGCACATGGAAGTCACGTCAAAACCTAGAAAGTCGTGCACCACATTGGCTCCAAGAAGCAGATGAGACCAACCACTTTCCAGAGTCTTAACAGAGACTTCCCTCCATGCATTAGCCCAGTTGTGGATGGCTGACTTGAGGCCGTAGCGATGAAGGTTTTCCAAAGTCCACTGGCCTCACGACGTGAGTCCCATCCCTCCCTGCGCTCGTCCTCATCCTCGAGAACCATCACCTCGTCCAGGAACTTCTGATGGTACAGCCTCTTCGTTGCCATGATCACTCCTTGGTACATTGGTTGGATGAGAGCAGTTGTATTAGGTGGTAAAAACAAGAACCTAATGCGGCCATTCTCAGCCACCAACTCCTTGTCAGATGGATGCGCAGGTGCATTGTCCAGAAGAAGGAGAGCCTTTACCTGGTTGCGTGGGATTCCCAGTGTGTTCGTCTGATAATGGATGACCTCCGTGATGAAGTGCTGGTGAAACCAGTCTTTTTGAAGATCTTGGCTGTGAACCAAGCTTTCACAGAATGATACCAAACGACAGGAAGGACATCCATCAACCCACGAAGGCACTGAGGCTGCTTTGCACAGCCAACAATAACGCGCATGAGCCGGTGCATTCCCTTAGCACTGGCACAACACAAAGCAGATATCAGTTGCTTGGAGAGTTTGCATCCAGGTACATGCTTTTCCGTCTCCTCTGCTAAGGCAGCGAGTGATAGAATAGGACAGCTTCATCAGCGTTGTAGACTAGACCGAGAGTGAGGGCCCTCCCTGTTGATCAAGCCCTTCACCTTCTGCTGAAACTCTTTTACTCCATCCTCGTTGGTGTCCAAAGCTTCACCATGGGCCTTATGGCTAGTAAGGCCATGGCGTAGTTTGAAGGCGAAGAGCTAACCCTCAGATGCCTTGAAGTCTGGGGTGTCGTGTAGCCTTGCGAACTTCCCTGTGGCAGCCTTCAGCTCTGTGCCACACACCAGCACACCAGTAGCACATTGTTGACTGTACCAAATTAGTATAGAGCGGTCGACTTCTGCAAACCTGGGAGGGTACATAATCTTCCTCTGCATGTTGTGTTGGGCTTTGATGCGAAGTCTGCTGTGTACTGGGTGAGTCTGTCCCAGGATTTCTTGATATCGAACAAGGTAGAGCTGGCCAAGTTGAATTCACGGAGGATGCAGAAGGTCAACCATTCCACGTCCACCTTCTCCAAAATATCACTCTTCTTCTCCAGAGTCAGAACCACTCGTTTCCTCTTGTCGGGTGGTGGGGCCATCATCACACACACGAGTAAGAGGCAGCAGAGGAACAGCAGGGCCTGCAGCAGGTAGGGCACCACCACAAAAGCAAGCATCTGGGCAGCCATAACGACGAGCGTGCAGTCACGATGGTAGGTAGGCGGGAAATGGGATGGATGCAGGGGTGCTCTAGCAGACATCAGAGGAACTACATGCCAAAACACACCTGTTTGTCACTGTGTGGCAAATTTAAAGTAGGGATGAACACATACTGGCATTTTTTTTTTTTTTTTGCATTTTAAAGTTTTTTGGCCATTTTGGTGTCCAAGGACAAGAGCCCAAAATGTCCGGGACTTGGGGTGTTTGGAACTTGGGAGTCCAGGTCTTAAAGGGATTACTGTAGGTGGTGGCAACAATCATCCATTCACTTGATGTAGTGCTACCTACTTCTTCATTCACCTTTATCATTTTTTTTTGTGTCTACCCTCCCTACTTCCTGATTCACCCATTTTTTCTATATCTATCTATTTACCTAGGCTGCTTCCCCTAAGGGAAGGGAGCTAGCCGAGACAGGATGACACACTCCCAGTTTACTCATCCACTCAAACACATTCATTCGCATCTTAGCCCCAAGGGAAGAAGGGACAGATCCTCACCACACTATACCCCACGAGGGTCAACTGTGCAGAGCAATCAGTGACATCCGTAGCAGGGCCCAACAGCAGAGCTGGTTTACCCCTGCCATATCATAATGGACCCATCCCCTTACCCGCACCTGACCTGATCAGCTTATCAGACCATATGAGGGAGAATATCCCTTCAGGGCTGCGACATCATTTATTAATCCACAATTTCTCTCCAGTCATTTCTATCACGTACAGCCACTCTTCCTTGCTCAACAGACATCCCTCTCACATCCAGTGCACTCTTCACACCGTCCATCCATCCTTTTCGTTGTCTGCCTCTCAGCCTTGCACCTCTCATATCAGATTTAGTTATCTTTTTCACCAATCGCTCATTATCCATTCTCTCCATATGCCCAGACCATCGCAACACCCTCTGCTCAACTCAGTCAGCCATCTCCCACACAACTCCAGTTCTCCTTCGCACTTCATCATTTCTTACTCGATTCATACGCATCACTCCACACATACTCCTCAGACACCTCATCTCCATGACATTCAAACTCTTCCTCTCTGCTACACCCATATTCCATGTTTCAGCCCATATAATGCAGTCAGTACCACAGCACCCTCACACAGCCTTCTCTTTACATCCATTCTAAGTGAACGACATCTAAACATTTTTTCATTCCTCCCAGCACCTCTCCTACTTCATTCATGCTAAACTTCACTTCTTCATCTATTCTTCCATCCACAGCAACATGTGACCCTAAATACTTCAAACACTCTACCTCCTCAAGCAACTCACCATTCAAAACTATATTTATCCTCCTACCATTTACCAACCTCGTACACTTCATCACTTTACTCTTGTTCTCATTTATTTTCAATTTCCACCTTTCACACACCCTTCCAAACTCCTCTACCACCTGTCTCAATCTCTCTTCTGAGTCAGCCACCTGTGCAGTATCATCCACAAACAGCAGCTGCTTCAGATTCCACTCTCTACCATCAACATTCACCAGACTCAGACCTCCACCTAACACTCTTGCATTCACCTCTACCATCAACATTCACCAGACTCAGACCTCCACCTAACATTCTTGCATCCACCTCCCTTACAACACCATCCATATAAATATTAAATAACCAAGGCGACATCACACATCTCTGCCACAGCCCCACTCTCATAGGAAACCAACCACTCACAGTGTTTCCTACTTTTACACACGCTCTAATATTTACATAAAAACTTTCCACTCCTTTTAGCAACCTATTACCAAGTCCATACAATCTTAAAACAGTCCACAAAGCCTCCCTATCAATTCTATCATACGCTTTATCTAAATCCATGAATGCCCAAAACACATCCTTACCTTTCACTAAATACTTTTCCCACACCTGTCTCACAGCAAACACCTGATCCACACATCCCTTCCCTCTCCTAAAGTCACACTACTCATTACCAATCACTCCCTCTGTACCCTCTCTAACTCCCTTAACTAACACTACCATACACCTTACCTACAACACTCAACAGACTTATACCTCTAAAGCTAGTTCATTCATACTTATCACCCTTACCTTTATACAACAGGGTCACACAAGCACTTGCCCAGTCAACTGGCATCATACCTTTCACAAAACACTTTCAACAATCTTACTAACCAGTCAACAATAGTCGCTTCACCACCTTTCAGGCATTCCACAGCACACCCATCTGTACCTGCAGCTTTCACTGTTTTCATCTCCTTTATTGCCTCCTGCACTTCCTCCATTGTGATCAAAGCTCTCCCAACACATTTATTCCTTGCACCCTTCCATCTGCCACAATCTCAGCCTCCCTTTCCACCTCTACATTTAACAATCTTTCAAAATACTCTGCCCATCTCTTCCTTACTGCATCCATCACAGTTAACATCATTCCATCCTCTGCTTTTACTCGCTCTTCCTTCCCAGACTCTCCCTTTCGCACCCTTTTCACCTCCTTCCAAAACATTTTCTTATTCTGTTGAAAATTCTACGTCAACCGCCTACCCCACCTCTCATCTGCTGCCACTTTAGCATCACGCACAGCCCTTCTCGCCCTATTCCTCATTTCCTTATACCTCTCTTATAACAACTCATCATTCCTCTGCAGCCACACTTCATATGCACGTCTCTTTTCAGCCACGGCCGTACTTACTTCCTCACACCACCATTCACTTCCCTTTCTTACACCACCACCCACTCGTCTCACACCACATACCTCTTCCGCATTCCCCACCACAGCACTCTTAAACAACTGCCATTCCTCCTCCACACTGCCATTCTCCTGATCTTTCACCGTGTTCCACTCATCTTTCAATTTCTCCTGATACTCTATCATTTTCTCTCTTTTATCTAACTCACTCACTTTCAAAACCTCCTTGCCACACCTAACTCTCCTAGCTCTCACCCATCTCTTACCTACTCTCAACTTTCCCTCCACCAGGTAGTGGTCAGACATACCTCCACCCTCCCCTCTCAGAACTCTCAAATCCAATAATTTTCCTATTACATTCCTGGACACAACCACATAGCCCATCAATGCTCTATAAACAACCCTTCCACCCTCCTGTCTCACTCATGTATACTTATAAATATCTCTCTTCTCAAATAAGGTATTTCCAATCACCATCTCTCGCTCAACGCACATCCCTATCATTCGTTCCCCATTTTCATTTCTTCCAGGCACACCAAGTATGCCAACTACACCTTCAACTACTACATTTACCACTCTAGCATTCAGATCTCCCATCATCATCACATTCACATTCACTCCAAAACTCTGCAGACACTTATCAACATCATTCCAGAAAGACTCCCTCTCTTCTTCATCCCTTTCACTACCAGGCCCATCCATATGCACCACAAATACTCACAACTCACGTTCAAATTTTGATTTCACCCACATCAGTCTCGATGACACCTCCTTCCATTCAGTCACACACTGCTGCACTTCTGGGCTCACTAACAAGGCCACACCTTCTCTTGCCCTTCCTCTATCAACACCTGACAATCTTCCATTCACACTTCCAAACTTAGACTCACCTCCCTTTCATCTTTGTTTCACTCAAAGCTAACACATCCAACTTTCTTCTCACAAACATTCTCCCAATCTCCTCCCTTTTAGCCTCAATCAAACTACATCCACACACATTCATAGACCCAATCTTCAGGGTACGGGGATAACTCGATTCCCTATCCCTTTCTATGGCCTGTCTCTTTTCTGTCATTTTTTATTACTCTTCTAACCTTTTCAGGTGCATTACACTAAGTAACAAGCCCAAAGGTTTTCATTTATAACACTGGACGGTAACTATATAACCAACCCATATGTGTTCTCTAAGTGACAACAAGTGGGTTAGTGCCCCTCCCTGTAAAACAACTAACTCACAAAGACAAACAGCCACCCTTTACAGGATTGTGATATCTGGCTATAGATATATATATAGTCTATCTATCTATTGCAAGACTCCTTAATCCCGTAAGGGGTGGCCACAAACAAATCGCCTCCATGTCGCCCTGTCCCCCGCCATTTCACTGCCCTGCTCCCAGCTCCCCCCTCCCCCTCTCTCATATACCTCTCCACTCCAACCCTCCATCTCATCCTTGGCCTCTCCCTCCCTCTCCCCCCCTCCATCTTACTCACATAAACTCTTCTCATCAGTCTCTGACTCTCCATATGGCCAAACCACCTCAATGTGTTTCTCCTAACGCTTCCTATCACATCCTCATCCACATCCACACCACAATGCTCCTTCACATCTTCATTTGTCAGTCTCTTACCATGTGACTCCACAGGCTCCTCTCAAATACCTGATTTTTCCAATATTTGTACAATATGAATGGTGATGGATGGAATACCTCAAATTTGTTGTATGCTGATGATGCAGTGCTACTTGGAAATACCAGACAAGAGCTTGGTAGACTAGTGCATATTTTTGTAGATGTCTGTGAGTGTTGTGCCTTAAGAATGAATGTAGAAAAGAGTAAAGTGATTGTTATTGAGAGAGAGAGTGACTCCCAGTGTGATGTTACTGTGAATGGAGAGAGGCTGGAATTGGTGAGAGTTCAAATACCTGGGTACAGTGACAGAAAAGAGGAAAATGTGCAAAAGAAGTGGAAAGTAGTGTGACACAAGGAAGGAAAGTAGCTGGTGCTATGAAGGCCTTGATAAGAAACAGAGGCTTGAGTGTTGCAGATGCACGAGGCTTACATGAAGGAGTATTAGTGTCAATTTTAACATCCGGATGTGAGACTTTAGTGTGGCAAGACGATGAAAATTCATGAGTAAGAGCAGTGGAGATGGGACTGCTGAGGAATATATGTGGAGTACAGAGAGTGGACAGGATATGGAATAACGTGATACGTGAAAGATGCGGAGTGAGTTTTTTTTTTTTTTTTTTTTAAGGCTCCAAAACGCTTGCATGTATCAGCCTTGGACACCTAATGGCGGTTCTCCATGCTGCTTGGTCTCTGATAGCTTCCCTATTCAGTCTCTTATTCCTGAGGTCACACTCAATGACCTTGACCTCGTCCCAGGTCATTTTCGGTCCACCTATCGCCACCCTACTCCTAAGATTAACACTTCTCACTTTCTGCACCCAATTATCATCCCCTATCCTCTTCACATCCCCAAACCATCTCAATGTACCTCTCCTCATCACAACACCAATACACTCCAGTCCCATCCTACCCAACTCTTCCATCGTAAAACTAGTCTCCCCAGACCTCACACTCAGGGACGCATTGCACATCCACCTGATCATTGTTATTTCTGTACGTCTGAGCCTGTGAATATCTTCTTCCTTTCCCACATCTCACTACCATACAGCTTTACACTCCTAACACATGCTGCATATAAAGATCCCTTAGCATGGAGCGAGAGCCTTCTCAATGTCAGGAGAGGCAACAGCTCCCTGAACTTTATCCAACCACTTCTCACCCTAGACACAGAGCTAGCTCCAGCCCCACCTCCAGCACATAACATGTCTCCCAAATAAAAAAAAACTCTTCCACACACTCAAGAGATTCAACAGCAAGTTCAATCCTTTCACGCTTGACAATCTCCACCTGCACTCCCCAACACACTGCACACACGAAATCAGCATTACCTCGCGGTCTACCCCTAATACCACTACATCTCTTATGCACCTACTTATCAAAGACACTGCACAAGATGGAATCACTTCCAACGCAGTTGTGGCAAATCGCACATGGCCACACTCCCTCTTCTTTGACAGTACTAGTACGCCACCAACCCTAGATACCATCACTTTTGTTTTATCTGCATTTACTCTTAAGCCCTTGTTCCCCCGCCTTCTGTTCATTCTCTGCAACCACCACCAAATCATCAGCATACAACATATCCCACAGGAGTCCATTTCTTAAGTCACGTGAGAAGGCTTCAAGTTTCATGATAAATAACACATGGCTCAAAACTGACCCCTGGTGCTCACCAACATTTACGGAAAACTCATCACTCACTCAAATCTCTATTCACCCTTACATGGGTGTGAACACCCACATAGATAGATAGTTTATTGACCACAGCTACATTTATACTAAAACATTCAATCAGTAAAATATTTACAGTACAAAATATTCTATCAAAATAATTAAAATGAAAACTGTAGTCCACAAAATATTACACCTTATACCACAAAGCCACTCTTCAATCCCAAGCTTTCCCATTGCCCATCTCACCACCTCTCTAGGGACTAGCAAAGGCCTTCTTCAAATCAACAAAAACAAAGTACAGTTCCCTTTTCTTTCCTATATATTTTTCATGAAGCTGTCAAACAATGAATATGGCATCAGTGGTCCCTTGCCTGGCATAAACCCAAACTGCATCTCATTAATATTCACTCCTTCTCGAATCATACCTTCTAGAACTCTCTCCATTACCTTCATTATCTGGTCTAAAGGCTTTATGCCTCTACAATTTCCTCTTTCCATGGAATCACCCTTCCCCTTGTACACATTTACTATTACACTCTTCAGCCAATCATCTAGGACAATAAACTCTTATATAATCGTATTTATCAGGTCAGTGACTAACTTCACTCCTATATCTTCTGAGGCTTTCAACATTTCAGCAGTCAACCCAGACACACCTGCTGCCTTCCCCACCTGAATCCTGCCAATTGCCCAGCTCTCAGTAGCAGCGTCTATCAAGGGCCAAGGGCCAAACACTGGATCTGCAGGCTCCAAACCTTCCCTGTCCCAGTCAAATTCCTCATTCAACAACCGGCTGTACTGCTCTCTCCATGCGTCTTCAATATCCCCACTGTTCATCTCTACCCTTCCTTCATCATTCTTCACACAATGCTCATCTATGATATCCCTATTCTCCCTCTCAGTACACTCCCTTCAATTCTGGTGCCTGTGGACACCAGGATCGAACAGAGTGTTCTGAGATGGTCTGGTCATGTGGAGAGGATGGATGACAATAAAGTGATGAAAAAGGTATATCCTTGCAAATTTAAAGGAGGGAGGAGGCGAGGTAGGTCAAGAAGAAGATGGAGGGATATGGTCGGTTAGTGTGTAACGAAGAGGAATATGGAAGTTGGTCAGGCTAAGGGACTGACAAAAGACTGAGCTGGATGGATGAATTTTGTGCGGAGAAGCGCATAACTAGGGATTTGGCATCTCTCTTTAATGTGACACCGTTCAGATTGACTCTGGTCAGATAGGTACAGTACTGTATATGTGAAGCTACAGAACATGGTGATATATTTTTTTTATTTTTTTCCCCCTAACTGATGGAGCCAGGATTTCGAAGGCATGAATGATGAGTGAACGGAAGCATGGCCCACTGAACTGAGCAAATTTTAGCTGTCTGGACATTGCCACTCCTCACCGTGCCCTAAGGTGGGAAAGGAGGTCCAGATGATGGTGATGAATGATGATGATGTACACTATGAGCAACAGGAATGGGTGCAACCTCATTGTCACTATGCAGAAGAACTGCCTTGAGGTTTCTGTTAGAAGAATCAATAAAAAGTTTCCAGTCTTCAAGGTCATACAGCACTCTCATTTGCTCAAGTGTTACTGCAAAGGACCACACATTTTTGTTTCTCACAGAATGGTGTAAACTCTTTTTCACAATACTGATACCATGCAAATGTTGTACCTGCTTTAGAAATATAACAGAAGAGAGTAACACAATGTTAACAATATAAAATGAGAATGAAACAGAAAAAAATTGCATCACCACAGCTGTCACATGGCAAACAGAAACTCCTTGTCATATTGAAATACAAACCTGGACAAGACACTGAGAGCAGGAAAGCACAACGCCCATCCCAATAAGGAATGACTGGGGTGTGACCCCCACCCCAGGAAGAGACAATAGGGAGGCTGCTAGAGAGCATGCGGGGTCAGAGCGGCACGGGGATATCTCCCCCACTGCCCTAGCCCCTCTCGCCTGCAACCGACTCTACCTGGAGAGAGCAGTTCCGGCGCATTACACCCCAGCTGGCCCAGCGTTCACCAGGTTCGGGGTGGGGCTATTAGACTAGCCCCAGACGGCATCCAGGCGACGGCCACCAGCCGCACCAGGAGAGAGATGGCCACCAGCTGCTCCAGAGCTGCTTCCCCCCCTCAGCAGGACCGAGTGATGGCCACCAGCCACACTTGGGGAGAGACGGCCACTAGCCGCTCTCTTATTAACCCGCCCCGTCCTGTCGACGTACGATGCATGTTGCAACCTTATGTCATGCTGTCCCAATGACGTGCATCATACTTTACGATTGCAAGGTCCGTTGTTTCCACATTTTTCAAGTTTCGCGGGAGATATTTGGTACGTAGACGTGTGACACCCTCCCCTACCTGCTGCCAGGTGGGGACGCTCCCAGACCGTGCATGACCACCGCTCACCTGTGACTTGGCCACTCACTTTGCAGCAGTGGCCCAGGACAGACATGGCACACCGAGGTCTCTCTGACGAGCAAATCCAAGCCGTCCTGGATGCCTACCCAGCTGAGGAATTCATTTGGTGATAATGATTTGCCAACAGACGAAGATATCCTGGATGAAGATTACGTGCTTCTGGCAGAGGAGACGAGTAGCAGTGACGAGGAGGTTCCATCTCCGAGGAAGCAGCGGTATATAACATGCCGTCAGGCAGGTCAGGCTAGACCACAAGGATGTGGGCACACCTCTATCCAGCCTGTGCATGAAAGGTCGGATGAGGATGAGGAAGAGGGCGGAGGACGTGGACATGCTGCTGCCAAATGGTTGGGAAGTGAACGCATCTCGTCACGTGGAGTGGAAGGAGCGAGGCAGCGTAAAAGGTATGGCTCTCTTTCCTCATCTGGGGATGGCGGAAGTGTAGGGATGGGAGAGAGGATTAGAGAAAGTGAAAGTGGTGGTGTTAGGGAGGGAGGTCACACACTCCCACGTGGTGCACCTGGGCGGTGGGGAGGTGACGTGGAGCCACTCCCCATTACATCATTTGCCCCACAATATTCCAGCACTCCCTCTCCACAGCCCTGTGATGTGGGGAAGGGGGTGAAAGCGAAGGGGAAGGGAAAAGGGAAAGGGAAGAGGATTGCGAGTGGAGAAGGGCACTGCTCTCCACCTCCCCAACCACCCCCACCACCCTCTCCTCCACACCCTTACGAAGGCGACGACGGTGACGAGGCTGGTGACGGTGATGTGTTGTGGGTCTGGGAGGACGAGAGTGATTTTGAACCCACGATTCACCCCTTCAGAGCAGTGGCGGTCTGGCATCACTCCTCCACATATTCATGCAGGCTCCAGCAGGGTGGATTTCTTCCACCTTTATTTCTTAGAGCAGTTTGTGGAGAATATTGTGCAGCAGACAAACATCTTCAAAGAGAGGCTGCGGAGTGAAAGTGAGCGTCAAGGGACCGCAAGCAGGCAGTCACAGGCGTATGGTTACCCTGTGACAGTGAGATGTTCTTATTTTCTGCCCTGGTTCTCTTGACGGGTATAGTACGTAAAGGACAAATTCTGGTTTACTGGTCTACTGACCCCATTGCTTACACCCCATTCTTCAGTAAAGTTATGGGTCGGAATAGATTTCAGTACATTCTGAGCCACCTCCATTTTTATGATGAAGACGACCCTGCTAATGCTTATAACACAGATAAAATGAGGAGAATTAGGCTTGTTTTTGATCACCTACAGGAAACGTTCCGCTCGTCATTTTATCCTTACAGGGACCTCATCATAGACGAGAGTCTTGTGTTGTGGAGAGGCAATATTTCCTTTAGATAGTACATACCCAGCAAAAGACACCGTTTTGGGTTCAAGATCTTTGTTACGTGTGACTGTAAAACTGGTTATGTGCAAGACTTAGTCTTGTACATCAGTGCACAGACAGACATAACAGATAATCAGAGCATAGGACTATCAGGGGCTGTGGTAAAGACCATGATAGACCAGTAGCTTCATCGTGGTCACGTCTTATACCTTGACAACTGGTACACTAGCCCTCTTCTTGCTCAGTATCTCCAACGTCACAACATCAGAGTCTGTGGCACTGTCAAGAGAAACCAATGTCATACGGTGTACTTCGACAGGAAACTCGACAGGAATGAGGTGGTTTTCTTCAAGGCAAATAACATCCTCGCCACCGTATGGAACCAAAAGAGAGAAGTTTCCCTCCTGTCCAGTGTACACCGCCCCCTGATGCACCGCACAGACTCCATGGAGAACACTGGCCAGAGGAGAGCCCACGTCTGGAAACCTGAGTCAGTAGTGGATTACAATGTGAACATGAGGCAGGTAGACCAGTCTGACTCCATGATTTCCAGTGTGGAATGTGCCAGGACCATGATGAAGTGGTACAAGAAACTGTTCTTCCACTTGCTTGATATCACAGTCCTTAACTGCCACTACCTCCACGGCTTGACGACAGGGAAATCAGAGACCTTCGAGGGGTATGTGAGGGAGCTTTCCCGAGAGATCATCGGGAAATATGCAGAGGAAAGGACCCACCCTCGCACCCGCACCGCATCTGCCGCCCAGACACCCCTACGGCTCATAGGACGCCACTTCCTTTCCACCATCCCCCCTACACAAAACCACCCCAGACCACAGCGCCACTGTCACGTGTGCAACAACTCCACCATCAGGGCGAGCACAGGCAGACGAGACACGAGATACGAGTGTGTTGAATGCAAGGTCGGCTTGTGCCTTGAACCCTGTTTCAAGCAGTACCACATCCTCCTACATTACTGAAAATGTTGGTATACCTGCATACTGTAGGTGATACTGTGTGCTTGCGAAAATATATCACTCACTAGTCAGGTATATCTGTGATAAATGTTGGAAAATGATAATAATCTCTGTGAAAAAGTAAACTGAAAGTTGGAAAATGGAATGAAATACTGTGTGCTCGCGAGAATATCAGGCTCAATATAATACGAAGTCATGTAAATATATGTGCTTACTGAAATGCGTGAGTTAGAGAACATGGCGGGGCAACTCTCAGGTGCAGATGACAGCGACACCCCCAGCCTACAAAGGACCACCGGGAGTGTGCAGCCTACACAGAGCGACTCCGGGCAGGAGCGGCTCACCTGTTCTAGTCCCCGGCGCCCCTCTTGCTCCCAATCAACACAATACCAGGGGAACAGGAATTGCCACCTAGACCCAGGTGAAAATCCACTCGCCAGGTTGGGGGTGGAGTTGCCTCCTCAGCTCCCAGCAAAGCTGTGGTGCAGGCCACCGTCTGCACCAGGTCCGAGGTTGAACAAGCCATCGTCCGCACCAGGTCCAAGGTTGAACAAGCCATCGTCCATTCCTCAGTTGCCAACCCCCTACAGGGCCGTGACACAGGTCATCATCCGTGTCGGCTTGAGGCTGGGCAGGCCATCGTCCGCCCCTCTACTGCAGTCTCCCCCCAGAGTAACACCGCGACACAGGCCATCATCCATGTCGGGAGTGAGGCAGGACAGGCCATCGTCCGTCCCTCCACTACTTCCTCTTGCAGCACCGCAACACAGGCCATCATCCATGTTGGGAGTGAGGCAGGACAGGCCATCATCCGTCCCTCTGCTGCTGTCTCCTGTAGGACCGCGACACAGGCCATCGTCCATGTCGGGAGTGAGGCTGAGCAGGCCATCGTCCACTCCTCCCCTACAGGAGACCACCTTTCCCCTTCAGGAGGCAGGGTAGAGCGAGCCCAGACTCGTGTTTTCCCTGTAGTCCGACTGGGCAGAGGAACCGCCGTGCAGGCCATCATCCGCACAGGGGAGGCTGAGCAGGCCATCGTCCGCTCATCCTCTGCTCCTAGGGCATCTCCAGTTGGGGAAGTCCCTTGCCTGGCCAACCCTGTTTCCTGTGGCTGGTTGGGACGTACTCCTTCTCCCACAGGAGAGGAGTCCGGGGACCCCTTGTTGGAGAAGCACTGGCGAGGCCCTATCCAGGGTATTAGCTCTCTCCAGCCCACCCCTCCAGTGCAGCTGTCCAGGTGGAGGCCCCACCAGACAAGGCGCGAGAGATGGGTCCAGCCGGCGATGTCCCCAACCCACGGTTGCCGTGAGGTGACCGTGTCAGCAACTCCCTCCAGCAGTCGCCGCAGTCCTGTCCCGACGGCGACCCCAGGTTCCAGTGGGTCTGACCCTCAGACTCCCCGGGGCCTACCCAGGACTCCAGGTCGAGGCCTACCTGACGGAGGGTCCCAGTCTGGCATTCCCTGGAGCCGGCATCAGGCCCATCTGCGCTCCCTCTTTGGCCCCAGTCCCATCTGCGCTCCCTCTTTGGCCCCAGTCCCATCTGTGCTCTCTCTTTGGCCCCAGTCCCATCTGCACTCCCTCTTTAGCCCCAGTCCCATCTGCGCTCCCTCTTTGGCCCATCCCGAGCCCCCTACACTCCCCAGGGGCCCCTGGAAGGGCGAGCCTCCCACAACAGAGATACTGGGAGACAACCCAAGCAGTGAAAGTGGAAAGTGTCATATAAGTGTGCGTAATATGGACCAGTGAATTCCCCCGGCCGTGACTGTAATGCGTAGTGTATTCTATCTCAGTGAACTGGCTCAAATAATATCCCAAAGTGCCACAGTATGTAGGACTGGACGAGCCTTAGTATATTCACAGTGACAATGTACAACATACCGAGCACAGTGCAGTCCTTTGGTTATATTACTAATGCTATCCTCCCCCAGTGTAACTAAACAATAAAGTGCCCTTGTGTAAACCAAAGTAATATAGAGATAACGGTGCCACCCCTTGTATACCAAATATTAATCTCTCCCTCCCCAGTGATCAGCACCATTGTAAGATAAACTAGAAGTACACCTACTACCCCCCGGAGTGTTCCCTAGTGGTGAAATAGTTCACTACACCCTTCCCCTCTCTGTGTGATACCGAAACACTATCCCCGTGCGTGCGCATCTCTGCGAGTGATAAATATATCAGTGTAACTAGTGTACCAGTGCCGTCCAGTGCTATAATACTGTTGGTACTGAGGTCATTACAGTCATACTTGCTAAATATACCAGTGTAACAGAAGTGCTGTGAATACTGTGTTCATACTACCATACATTTCCACAGCAAGTAGAGAGTCATCTACTTGTCTAGAGCCAATCACCAGCTAACCCATTTCTCTCTGTAATGGTATATGTAACACCTGTCTCTGGGATCATACTTTGGAATATATGTTTGTCAGTTGGTTACTGTCGTGTTTTTGTATCCTGTCCTCTCCCTAACAGACTGACCCGGTCTTGAAAAAGAACCCACTGTAAGACTGCGTGTTTGAGGTGTGAGAAGTCGACCCTCAGAGACGTGGCAGGTTATGCTCCTATCACTCGCATACGCATCTGAGGGACAAGTAGTTGACTCTCAAATCCGTAGCGTAACACTTACAATGGTAATAAACTTTGTGGAAAATTATAATGGAAGTTGAAGAATACCATGAAATACTGTGTGCTTGCGATAATATCACGCTCAATAATAATAGTATGGCATGTCAATATGCGATAATATTACTCTCGGTAATAATAGTAAGGCCTGTCAATATGTGATAACAGTTTTAGAAGTTGAAAATTGGTATAATTTTTGTAGAAAACTACACTCTAAGTTGAATATAAGAGAGGAATACTGTGTGCTTGCGATAATATCACGCTCAATGTAATGGTAAAGCATGTCAATATGTGATTATATTACGCTCAGTAATAATAGTATGGCCTGTCAATATGTGATAACAGTTTTAGAAGTTGAAAGTTGGTATAATCTTTGTGGAAAACTATACTCGAAGTTGAAAATAAGAAAGGAATACTGTGTGCTTGTGATAATATAACGTTCAATGTAATAGTAAGGCATGTCAATATGCGATGATATTATGCTCAATAATAATAGTAAGGCCTGTCAATATGTGATAAGTGTTATAGAATGTTGGAAATGATATAATGATTGTAGAAAAGTACAATGTAAGCTGAGAAATAGCTGGTAAGTTGAAAGAACAGTCTCAGGGAATCAAGTGTGAAAAAAATTGGCGACTCTCAGGTAGTCCCAGAATGAACTTACGCTTCTATTGCCTATATTTTTGTTTGAAAACCAGTATATTCTTATACAAAATGTAAATTTTGACCTAATAAATGTATACTGATCTATCATGGGTGGTTTGGAGTTGTTACCCAATCACAGAAAACGAGGCAACTGCACCGCACCCTTACAGAGTACGGGGCCCAGGTGAGAGGGGGCATAGCTGTCTAGACCAGTTTTGAGCATAGGTAAGCACTTTCTTGGTGATTTGCCATTGTTGCTCACCAAAAGGAGAGGTTTGAGCCAAAAAACAAAGAGTCGAAAATCTGCCAGGTTCTGGGGGAGGGTTAGGTAAAAAGTTGCCAGGACGAGCCTGAGAATAGGACCTCGGTGATGGCCTCCAGCCTCACCAGCAAGCAGGTGACGGGCATCAGCTGCATCTCGACTGCAATCCCAAAACGGGACATAACTACGGTGACAGCCTCCTGCAGCACCGGCAGAAGGGTGACGGCCACTAGCCGCACTACCTCTGCAGTCCCCCTGGGTAACGGGATCCAGGTGACAGCCCCCAGCCGCACCAGCAGGCAGGTGACGGCCACTAGCTGCAACTCGACTGTCATCCTGCCAGGAAGCAGGACCTCAGTGACAGCCTCCAGCCGCACCGGCAGGCCACTAGCTGCACTGAGGCTGCAGTCCTTCCGGGGCAGGACACCTCGGTGATGGCCTCCAGCCACACTCCACCCACAGCCAGTCCGGAGCATGAGAACTCGGTGATGGCCTCCAGCCGCTCTGCGCCCGCTGCTCTAGAGGACTTGGTGGTGGCCTCCAACCGCACTGAGGAGGAAAAGGCTATGAGCTGCCTCTCGCCCCCTATCCCCATGCCTTCCCCTTTTGAGGATTTCCCTTGCTCGCCCACCAACCCCTGCAGCTGAGTGGGAACCCTCACCCCTCTCTCTCTATACAGAGGCAGCTCTCAGGAGGAGCTCCACCTACAGGAGGTCTGGCAGGGCCCTATTGTGACCCCCGGGATTCGAGCCCTGCAACCAAAGCCTCGCCGCCACCGCCCCCTGACGGACTCTACGCAGAAGGGACACCACAGGCTTCACCTGACGAAGGCCCAGCTGAAGAGAGACTGCAGCCCGACGGATTCTACACAGAAGGGACACCGCAGGCCTCATCTGATGGAGGCCCAGCTGAAGAGAGGCTGCAGCCCGATGGACTCTACACAGAAGGGACGCTGTAGGCCTCATCTGATGGAAACCCAGCTGCAGAGAGACTGCAGCCCTCAGACTCGCCGGGGCAACCCCAGAATCCCGGGACGAGGCCTCCCCTGTCCCGCCAGATGACGTCCTGCTCAACAGAGTCAGTCCAGACAGGCGAGCCTACTCTCCTTGTTCGGGCCTAGCCCTGAAGCACAGACCTCTCCTCCAGGCCCTCATAGTCACGGGCCCCTCTCCACGCCGCCCCGCAGCACAACCCAGATGACCCAGCCCCAGACCGCCATCCCATGCCTCCTGACGGAGACCTCACCTGACCTACCTGATGGGATCCCCAGAACCCCGGGCCGGCACCTGAAGCAGCCCAAGGATATGTCACCCAGACTAGAGTCCTCCGGTCCTGACAGTGCCACATTATTGTATAGTGTTTTGTGAATTGTCCTTGTACTGTATTCAGTTGTACTGAAATGAGACAATATACATGTAAGGTTGGTTGCCCAGAGTTTTTATGCCCTGTTCCTTGGGTTGCTTTATACCTAACCCAGCCTAGAAAGGGAACCCCGTTGTAGGCGCCGTGTTCGAGGAGCAAGCAGTTGAGCCTTAAACACGCCGCATAACACATACACAGGTATTCTGATGTGATTCACTTAAACCTAAGCAATTCTGAACCATTATATAATATTTACAGTTAAAAAGTATAGTGGATTATGAGGAAAAAATCATTCAAACCAGTGTTATCTGTTGTAGGGTGAAAAAACGGCAAAAATGAGAAATACATCTCACGCCAGCTTAATATCCAGCACCCCTCTTCCCACCTCTACCATGTTCTGGTAGCTTTGCCACCACACAATCAGGTGTTAGTTGCACTGCCAGAGCCCAGTCAATCAATCATACTGTAGACCCTCACTCAATCCAACTAGGGTTTGAAAAACACAAAAGTTCGATATATCCAGGGTCACCCACTCAGGTAGGAAGTCAAAAACACGATTTAAAATAAATTAATACAATATCATATTCTAGAATTGTAAATGAAAACTATACCCAGTTTACAATATTTTAGCCCATAATTTCATCCTTTTACAGCTTATTTTACATCCCTGTCATCGTAATTCTTCATGACTAGTAGAGTATTACTATAATCTGTTCTTATAACTCAGCAATCACAATGACAAGAGGGCAATTTCAGGCCAAGTTGGTGTAAAAAGGGTAAGAAACACATGTATTGTACACTCTACCTGCACAGATAGCTGCACACTGCTTCCACTGCCACTCAGCTGTACACTGAGTAAACTTTCATTTATCATCACTCATGGCATATGTAACATCTGGAGTCCTCAATCACCTCAAGCTTCTCTGCAATGAAAAGATTTCTCCTCTTGGCTTTTCCAGAAGAGGTGATGGGAGATTCCTTACTAGAAGCCAATCTTCACAACGGAAAACACCTGGTAAAGTTGAGACGTAAGATGTGAATGCAAAACTCTGAATACAACGAAAGATGCAACTAGACCGAGGCCAATCGTGTCATAAAGTGTGTCCACAGACTCTGGTCCTACTCAGTCCTGACAGATGCAGTTTCAATCTGACAGTTCATAAAGATTAAATTAAAAGGGGTTGTTGGGATTTGTTGCTCATGAGATGCTCTTAGGGTTTGAGCAAATGGTTATTCTTTCCTTAAATGTCTAGGCTGAGTAGTCTATCTACACTCCTGATGAGGCAATATTGGGTTGGATGATGGGTGGATGGCTTTATAGTGTATGTGAAGTTTAAAATATAGGATTCATGCTTTAATCTTTGGTTTAATTTTATTCTTGCTATATTGTGGCAGTCACCTTTTATGCTGTCAGGATCAGATACTGAAATCAGTTAACCAATTCCTTTCCTTAAAACATTCATTCCTAGTCATATGGGGATGAGAATATGCAGAATCATACTGTATCATTTATAAAGGTTCCATCTTGCTTGCACGCATTGGCCTTGGTTACCTAATGGTGGCACGAAGCTGCTCTATATCTGGCAGCCTCCCTATTCAGTCCCTTACCCCTGAGGCCACACTGTTACCTCGATGCAGGTTTTTTTCAGTCTGCCTTTTACAACCCCACCCCCAGCGTTCACTCTTCTCCCTTTCCACACCCAGCTGTCATCCTCTGTCCTCCCCACATGCCCAAACCATCTCAATCTACCCCTTCTCATCACAGTACCAATACATTCAAAGTCCCATTTCTCCTCTCAACTCTACAGTCATAAACTAGCTCCCCCAGGCCCTGCAATCAAGGATGAACTACACATCCATCTAATCATTGTCATTTCTATGTGCTTGAGCCTATGAATATTCTCTTCCTTTACTGCCCAGGTCTCACTAACATACAACATTACACTTCAAACACATGCTGCATATTAAGATCCCTTAGCATGGAGGGAAAGCCCTCTCAGTGTCAGGAGAAGCAACAGCTCCCTGAACTTCATCCAATCACTCTTTGCCCTAGCCCCACCTCCAGCACTTAACATGTGCCTCAAATAACAAAACTCTTCCACACTCTCAAGAGACTCACCAGCAAGATCAGTCCTTTCAAGCCTGACAATCTCTACATGGTCTCTCCGGCCCACCGCACTCACGAAATCAGCATCATTGTTCAGTCTACCTTTAAAACCACTACATCTCTTATGCACCCACTTCTCACAAACACTGCACAAGATGGAGTTACTTTCCACATTTTTGTAGCAAACTGTACATGGCCACGTTCCCTCTGCTTTGACAGAACTGCCACCAATCCTGGATATTATCATTTTTGTTTTATCTGCACTTACTCTCAAACCCTTCTACCCCATTCTGTTTCTCCACTTCCTAAATCATTCCTTCACCTCCTTAACATTCTCTACACTCAGTACTAAGTCATCAGCATGCAACATCTCCCATAGGAGTCCACTTCTGAAATCATGTACAAACACTAAGGGGCTCAATAGAAAAAGCAAAATGACCCTTTGAATAATGAATCTGTTTATTATATTACATTTTGTATGGCAGATTGCTGCCGTGCCCAGGCTCATCTGGATGTGACACCAGTGGGTTGTGGGTTGAAACCACTCTTCTGCAGTCCACAATCTTCCTTCATGGGAAAGGGAGTGAGTTTTGGGAAGTTTGTACAGCTGGACTACTGTTTAATATTATATTAGAGTCGTTGTACGAAGACATCCCTCAAGCCCTAGCTGACAGATTACAAGAGGCAATATGATGGACTACAAAGAAAAAGCTGGACTATGATGATGCAAGAAAATGATGACAACATCATAATTCTGGTCAATGTATGATGTTAAAGAAACAGTTTGTGGAAGGTTTCAAACGAGACATTCTTCGTCCATTAATAATGTTCATAGCAATATTCTATGTTTGATAATCTTACAATCACTACATTGAACAAATTATGTTTGATAATCTTACAATCGTAGTACTACATTGAACAAATTATTCGGGTACTTTGCATACATGTACATACATACATACACCATCTAATCATATACTGGTAAGTCATCATCATCATCCGGACCTCCTTTCCTACCCTAGGACAGGGTGAGCATTATAGAAATAAAATAAAAAATTACAATAAGCCCAATGGGTGTTTGGAAATAAGGAATGGCTGAACATTAACTTTTTCTTGAGACAGTGAGACACTTTTGAAATTTATTATACTGCATTAGGAACAACAACAGCAATGACTGCAACCTTTTAAGTCTATCTTTAAGTCTATCTTTGAGCTATCTCAAGTTTTGTGATGAAAAACTATGTGTATTAAAAAAGCTCAATATTGGGGGGGTGTACTATGAGCATAGGCTCTGAGTACCCTCATTTCTCCGATGCAGTTTGTAATACTGTTGCAAGAGGTTGATCATAAAAGCTAAGTGAATCTTAATTTTTTATAAGTCTTGACTTAATAGTACTGTGGAAATTTATGCTTTCCATTTACCCTCCAATAACCCATTTTGTCACTTTCATGAAAAGCAGGGACCACACGGATTTGGTTATATGTTTACCACCCAATGTACACTCACCTAAGGGTGGCCCTTTTTTTTGTTGTTTGCAGATGATACTGTGTTGTTGAGCGAAGACGAAGGGGAGCTGCAAGGCTTGGTAGATGAGCCTGGGAGAGTGTGTAAGAAACGGAATCTAAAGGTGAATGTAGGGAAGAGTAAAGTGATGGTCTTTGAGAGAAGTGAAGCCAGTGAATGTACAGTGAGATTGGATGGGAAGGATATTTTTTTTTTTTTTTTTATGCATGGAAGAAGGAACCAAAGGCCATGGGCCTGCATACTGTTCCATCCAAGAAAAAGCAAAAACAGTACAAAAGAGAGCCAAATTCAAGATCCGTTCAATTCGAGATGCCTGGACACACTGCGTTTCAAAGACTGGAGATCATAGGAAGTAGGAAATACAGACAGAGGAAGACAGTTCCAGAGTTGACCAGTTGCATAAATGAAGGACTGGGAGTAACGGTTAACTCTTGCATTAGAGAGTTGGACAGAAAAGGGATGAGAGTTTGCTGCCAGACGGGTACTACGTGCCCGTCGTAGAGGTGGGGGGATGCAAGCAGACAGTTCAGAGGAACAGTGACCATTGAAGTAGCGATAGAAGAGAGATAAAGATGCAACAGTGCGGCAAAGAGACAATGGTTGAAGGGAATCAGTAAGAGGAGGAGAGTTAATGAGATGAAAAGCCTTTGACTCCACCCTATTGACAAGAGCTGCATGTGGGGAGCCTCCCCACACATGAGAGTTGTACTCCATACACGGACGAATAAAACTCGTGTACAAGGTCAACAACTGTGCAGGGGTAAAGAAAGTACGGAATTGGCTTAGCACACCTAATCTCTTGGAAGCAGATTTCACAAGAGATGTAATATGTTCTTTCCAAGACAAATCCTGAGAGAATGAAACCCCAAGCATGTTCAAGGATGATGCAGGACATAACTGTTCATTATTAAACATTAGTGGGTAATCCTGAGGAAGATTTTGTTGGGTTGATATGTGTAAAAACTGAGTTTTTGATGCATTGAAAATAACAAGATTAATTTTACCCCAATCAGAGATACGAGCCAAATCAGACATTAGGTGTGCCATAGCCTCATCCCTTTTTTGTTGAAGTAACTGCTGAGATGGATGTTGCGGGAACCGAATGGAAAGGTGAAGGGTGGAATCATCAGCATATGAGTGGATAGGGTTAGATGTACAGCTTAGAAGGTCATTGATGAATAAAAGGAAGAGAGTAGGTGATAGGACAGAACCCTGAGGAACACCACTGTTGATAGGTCTAGGAGAGGAACGATGGCCGTCTACAACAGCAGCTATAGAACGACCAGAAAGGAAGCTAGAGATGAAGGCACAGATAGAAGGATAGAAACCGTAGGAGGGCAGTTTGGAAATTAAAGATTTATGCCAAACTCGATCGAAAGCCTTTGAGATGTCAAGTGCAATGACAAAGCTTTCGCCAAAGTCCCGAAGGGAGGATGACCAAGAGTCTGAAAGGTAGGTGAGAAGATCGCCAGTGGAGCGTCCCTGACGGAACCCATACTGACGATCAGAAAGAAGGTTGTGGCAGGAAAGGTGCTTTAAAATTTTTCTGGTAAGAATTGACTTGAAAACTTTTGATACGCAGGATGTTAAAGCAATTGGACGATAGTTAGAGGGTTGGGAATGGTCACCCTTCTTTGGGACTGGCTGAATGAGAGCAAACTTCCAGCAAGAAGGAAAGGTACAAGTTGAGAGACAAAGGCGAAAGAGTTTACCTAGGCAGGGTGTAAGCACAGAAGCACAGTTTTTGAGGACAACAGGAGGGACTCCATCAGGACTGTATGCCTTTTTAGTATTGAGGCCAGTAATGGCAGAGAACACATCAGCTGAATAAATTTTAATGTCAGACAATAGGAAGTCAGAGGGGGGGAAGTGATGGAGGAATAGCACCGGAATCATCTAAGGTGGAATTGGAGGAGAAAGTCTGAGCAAAGAGATCTGCTTTATCAGTAGAAGAAATAGCTACAGCGCATCAGAGTAGAAAAGAGGAGGGAAGGATGATGAGGTAAAGTTGTTAGAAAGGTTTTTGGCAAGGTGCCAGAAGGAGCGAGAAGAATTCAAGTTGGAGAGTTGGGAGAATTTAGCACGGATGAAATTGTTTTTAGCAGAGCGAAGAACAGACTTAGCACGATTCCGGGCAGAAATATATAAAAGGTGTGATTCAGGGGTGGGTTGGCTCCGGTACCTCTTATAGGCCCTCTCCTTGTTGCGGACAGCATTAGAACAAGCGTGATAAAACCAAGGCTTTCTTGCATTAGTCAGAGGATATGAGAAAGGAATGTATGCTTCCATGCCTGAGAGAATAACCTCCGTAACGCGCAAGGCACACTCAGATGGCTCCCGGCCATGGAAGCAATAATCATTCCATGGAAAATCAAAGAAGTACTGCCTGAGGGCCTCCCAATCTGCAGCTCCAAAGTGCCACAGGCGACGTTTCTTTGGAGGGTCCACAGGCCGTACTGAAGCGATTGGACATGTTAAGGTAATAAGATTGTGATCGGAGGAGCCCAACGGAGAGAAAAGATGAACAGTGTAAGCAGAAGGATTAGTTGTTAGGAAAAGGTCAAGTATGTTGGAACTCTCTCCAAGGCGGTCAGGGATACGGGTAGGGTGCTGTACAAGCTGCTCTAGGTCATTAAGGATAGAAAAGATGTAGGCTTGTTCACCAGGTGGATCAGTTAAAGGAGAGGAGAGCCAAAGGTGGAGGTGAACATTGAAATCTCCTAGAATGGAGATTTCAGAGAAAGGAGAAATGGATAGAATGTGTTCCATCGTAGAAGTAAGATAGTCAAAGAATTTTTGATAGTCAGTAGAATTGGGAGATAAGTAAACAGCACAGATATATTTAGTCAGAGAATAACAGGAAAGCCGAAGCCAGAGAGCAGAGAATTCAGAAGAATCAAGTTTAGGAACACGAGAGCAAGATAGATCGTTGCGAACGTATACGCAACAGCCACCTTTGGCTTTGAAACGAGAATATAGAAAGTAGGAGGATACAGAAAAGGGTTTGCTGTCAGTTGCCTCAGACAGCAGAGTCTCAGTGAGAAAGAGAAGGTGAGGTTTAGAGGAGTATGTGAGTGAAATTAAGTACTTGGGCAGTGTGATGAGTAAAGATGGAAGTCTGGAGGGTGAAGTGCTCGAAAGGGTGCAGCAGGGAAGGAAGGCTGCTGGTTCGTTGAAAGCAGTGATAAGAAACGGAGGTGAGCATGGAAGCGAAAAAGTTGTTACATGACAGTATTGTGATACCAACTCTGACATATGGAAGTGACGCTTGGACCCTGTTGGAAGGACAGAAGTCAAGAGTGAGAGCAGTGGAAATGAGTTATTTGAGAGGAGCATGTGGAGTCACATGGAGAGACAGACTAACAAATGAGGAAGTGAAATAGCGTTGTGGTGTGGTTGAGGATGTGATGGGAAGCGTTAGGAGAAACACATTAAGGTGGTTTGGGCATGTGGAGAGGATGGAGAGTGAAAGACTGACTAGGAGAGTGTATGTGAGTGAGGTGGAGGGGGCGAGAGGGAGGGGGAGGCCGAGGATGAGATGGAGGGATGGAGTGGAGAGGTATATGAGAGAGGGGGGGTGTGAGTTAGGAGCGTGGTAGTGAAATGGTAGGGGACAGAGCGACATGGAGGCGATTTGTTTGTGGCCACCCCGTGCGGGATTACGGTGTCTGGCAATAGACAGACAGATAGATAGATAGGTTGATAGAAATAAATGAGAAGTGAAGGAATGTTGTGTTGCTATGAATGTGCTAAAAAGCAGTCAGAGATGTAAAACTGAGATGAGCTGGCCATGTAGAGAGAGAGTGGAGAATGAGAGAGTGACAAGAAGAGTGTATGAGAATGAGGTGAACGAAGGGAGAAGGTAATTGAGGATGAGACAGAGGAATAGGATTGTTAGGTTTATGTATGAGAGGGACAGGTTGGAGAAAGGGCATCCTCATGGCAAAAAACAGAGTTACAGGGAAGTAATTACAGTACATCCTTCAACTTTGCGAATTTTAACTTTGCGATTCACCAATTTTGTGAGGTAGTTCCAAAAGTCATGTATTTTTTAACATTTATGAACTTTGCAGGGTCGCGTGATGGGAGAGTCATCTTCCCACACTACTCTGCCACACAGAGTAGTGACGTCGTGGTTCATTGGGCGTACTGAGCCTCCTAGTTCAGTGGTCTGCCACCCCGCCACGTTTGTTTGCACCTGTTTCCAACCAAGGTCACTGACCCTCACAATTTTGTGGTGCTCCTCAAAAGGAAGGGGTTTTAACATATCAGGTTCAGTGGTGAGTGAGGCAGTGCTGACTACAAATTGGTTGACATCACCCCAAGGTAAGCACTTTTTCCCATTCTTTCCCTCGACTCTACCTCTTAATTTTACGATGATAAATGAAACAAACATGAACTGATGTACTGTACAATAATATTAAGAAGAAAACATCACAGGTAAGAAACATTTAAAAAAAAAATGCATTTACACTGATGTGAAGACTGGCGTGGTGTGCGGGACTTGTGGCGGGATGAGGCTTGGCTACTGTGGCCCCGTGGGGACTATGTCATCACTATCACTGTCGGCAGATATTTCCACATCTTGCTGTGTTTTTTTCTGCCTCTCTCATGAATCCCTCGAAGTCAGAATCATCCCTGGGGTCATCAGAATCAAAAAGGTTAGGGATGCTAGGATCGCTGGCTGCTTGGGGAGGGATGGCAGGATGGCTGGTCAATGGGGCAGGGTCTCTTGGGGTTCTCATGAATTTTGTGATTAGAAACTGCTTCCTCTTGTTAACCCCATCTCTGTGGAAGTCAGCATAAAAGTGAAGGGGCCGAGAATTAATGATGCATAACCTGGCCAATATCCTTGCCGTCATTGACTAGCTGAAAGAAACCATCGTGAGCAACGAATGTGACCAATTTAGGGCTCAGGAAGCATGCCACGGTGTTTACAGGGCCCTTCGCTTTTATGCTGACCTCAACAGAGATGGGGTTAACAAGAGGAAGCAGTCTCTAATCACAAAATTCATGAGAACCCCAAGAGACACTGCCCCATCAACCAGCCGTCCTGCCACCCCTCCCCAAGCAGCCAGCGATCCTAGCATCCCTAACCTTTTTGATTCTGATGACCCCAATGATGATTCTGACTTCAAGGGATTCATGAGAGAGGCAGAAAAAACACAGCAAGATGTGGAAATATCTGCCGACAGTGACAGTGATGACGTAGGCCCCGCGGGGCCACAGTAGCCAAGCCTCGCCCCGCCATCAGTCCCGTACACCAAGCCAGTCTTCACATCAGTGTAAATGCATATTTTTTTTTTTAATGTTTCTTACCTATGATGTATCCTTATTAATATTAGTGTACAGTACATCAGTTCATGTTTGTTTCATTTATCATCGTAAAATTAAGAGGTAGAGTCGAGAAAAAGAGTGGGAAAAAGTGCTTACCTTGGGGTGATGTCGACCAATTTGCCTTTATTTCATATACTGTATTTAATTGTTTGAATTTTGCGAATTTTGATTTTGCGAAGGTTTTTGTCGACCATATTCTCGCAAAATTGGAGGAAGGACTGTACTGTGACCACTCCTTCCAGGATTAAGGCATCTGGCTCCTGACTGACAGAGAGATAGAAAGGTAGGTATTTACAAAATTTAGTTGTGGCTGCACTCTAGATGGGTGACATATGCATCCATGGAGAGGAACTGGTCACAGAGTGGACACTGCACCTCTAACTGGGTCAAACTGCATGAGTCATCCACAATGTGACCAGACAAACTTGCCACACCAGAGTCATACTCCAACATGGTTGAGAACTGTTCCTCCAGACCAGCCTTGCCATGTTGTAATGGAGGAGGAGGGTTGCAACTTGACGGCAAATTTGAGGTCAACTGCATGGCTGAGTCACTCTGGGCACTTATTTTTTCTGCTACAGATGCAAGTGGTGGTTGAATTTGATTTCTAGATCTATGGCAATGAGATTCTTTCACATCATCCTCTACAGTGCCTTCTTTGGATATCACGGTGATTTCCGAAACACCATTCTCCTCTAGACTAGTGATTGGCATGGAAGGACTACTTGAGTCTTCACTCCCTACTAGCCTATTCTCAGTCTCATTAACCTCAACTTGACTGTCAACAAGAGCATGCTGGTTGCAAAGACCAATGTAAGAGTTGTCCTCAGTTTTCAATAACAAGAGTGAGTTATTATTATCGCAGTTGTGAACTGCACACTTACCAATGTTGCATATAAAAATAAGAGAATCCTGCTTGTCTAGGGATGTTTTTTCACATTCACTTAATGAGTCATTATGTGTAAACAGTCTCAGTAATTCTAGTTTACTGTTCTGAATACAACTAATTTCTTCTATGGGTATATTTTCTCTGGGTGAAACTTGAGTCAGATTCCCAGCAGAAAATGATGGAGAACTAGATGAAACTTTTATTGACTCGGAATCTGTTGATAAATGGATACCTTCTGTGACTGCTTGTTCAACTGAAGGTAATTCACGGTGCAGGCAATCAGAGTTACTGGAACTACCTGACATGAGGCAGATAAAATTTAATGCTGTTAATCCTTCTGTCCCCGTCATTCCTTCCCTTAACACATCCACACCACCACCCCCTGTCACAACTACATCTTCCCCACTGGAAACACAGTCACTAGTACTGCAATTCAGTATATGAGGGAGCACTGTGTCATAACCAGTTAGTTCCTTGTTGCTGTTTGTAGTTTCTCCGGTCACTGCTTTAAAATTCTCTCTAGTTTTCGACAATTTCCCTTTGTACATCACTTTTGTTTGCAATGATACTTCATTTTTCACAGCTGTACTAACATTTGTGTTAGCAGATGTTGAATGGTCTGTACTCTGAACTGCAGATGATAAACACTTTTTTCTGTGTGCATAGTAAGTGTTCCTGTATGCTGTGGCATAGCCACACCTAACACACTTATATGGCTTTTCACCTGTAAAGAGAACAAATACCAATTACTGCTAAACAATAATTCATTACTATGGCATAACACCAAACTGAATAACAGAAAATTCAGGGGATTACTGGTTACAAGTAATATGCAAACTGCAAATAAATGACTGTCATACTTTCAGTACATATTTGTTAGAAATTTCAATAGGAAACTTTTACTCCATTTGCCCCAATAAGTTTTTAAAAACTTTTGGAGAAAATAAAACACATCCCACAAGGGGTTATGAAGAGCTGTTCTACATAAGATGAAAAGAAATTATTGGTGCCAAGAATATATCACTATATTCTGCAAACACTTCATTTTTCCTTTTGACACTGCCAGTGACTCCAAGTGGAAAGAGCAGAAACTCAGATGCACAAGTACACATTTTTCTTGCCTACCCTGGAAATAACTAATCAACTGTTCCCATCTACGGACAAAACCATCAGGGGGGAGGATCCTCCTAAAAATGAGTAAGTACTATATACAGTAGTCATAGGTAGGGGTGCTCACCATCCACTCACTCAATGTAGTGCTGCTCTTGGATGACTGCCCTTTCCTTTCTTCCTTCCTCTTCTGCCTTTCTTTCTTTTGTTCTTTCCTCTTCCTTCTGTCTATGGACAACTCTACACTGAGTGACAAGCCAAATGGTTTCCTGTGCATCAGGAAATCATTTACTATGCTGGGTGGTAACCATATAACCAAATTATGGTACCTGGTGGTTTAGTGGGAAATTAAGGCACTCCAACCAGATTGAGCTTGAGTAGGTTTATATCCAAGAGGAGGCTGGGGTTTATTGCTCACGTAATGCCGATCAGGGATGTGTGAGGCTGGTCACTCTCATCTTAAATGTCAAGACCAACTTGCCTAGCCCCGGGCTCCTACACTCTTCATGGGCAACACAGGTTTAGATGAGGAGCAAAAGCAATGACCCAATGCTAAACCCAAATCTTCCAGAGGTAACTGTAAATGGGGAGCTGGAAGAGTAAAAGACTATGTGATGGTGAGACCAATGTCTCTGCAATGGGGCCCTGAAAGTAGGGGCAGAGGGAGTAAGGAAGGGAGGAAGGCATTTGCTTGGCCTGGGAGTACAGTGTCCAAAGGAAAGTACTGTGCAGTGTCCAAAGAATACTGGTTCATTATAACTTATACATTACAAAGAACACACATACACAACAAAATATATTCATGAAGAATTTCACCTTATGCAGAAGACAGGAGGTAGAGTTTTCAGTACCTGAAGACAAGTCACACAACCACCCCTAACGAGGAACACCTTCCTTGTCAATGGACATGTACCATACTGTATACCACAACTGTGCCACCATAAGCCTAGAAAACAGACACCAAGCAGTCCTTCCACAGTTACGTGGTGGGTTATGATACAGAAAACCACACAGGTGAAACAGTATGGTCTACTGAACAAACACTCCATGGTCCTAGATATGAATGGAGAGATCTCAAAGGTAGATAGCATGAAAGGATAGTGAGAAGTACTGTATGTAATGACGGATAAAACAGATGGCTGAAATTGCTTTGTTTAAAGATAAACGTGTAAAACGTTGCATCTGTCACATTCTAACTTGGCAGTCAATGGAATTTTTCTATTCCATGGTCACCCTGCAGAACAGACTCCCCATGGAAGCTGTTAATAGAACTAAAGTAGTGCAGTTTAAAAGAAACCTTGATAAGATGTTACACTAGAATGGGTACAAACTGGATATGCATTCCCCTGCAAATATGAAGTACAAGATCTTCTCAGTATGGACCACAAAGTCTCCGAGATACTAACTTTCACTTGTAACTCCTTGTAACTCCCTCTCTCTCTCTCTGCCAGTCTCAGAATGTATAGTTCATGTTCACTGAAAGTTGATTTTCAAAGTTCTTGTCCTCCACAGTTACTCATTTTGAGGTGAAAATGAGTTTGGCACAGCTAAATATGCAATCATGCCCTGCCAAAAGTGTACAGTTCATGTTCTCAGAATGTACAGTTCATGTTCACTGAAAGTTGATTTTCAAAGTTCTTGTCCTCCACAGTTGCTCAGCTGGGGCTGAAAATGAGTTTGGCACAGCTAAATAAGCATTCATGCCCTGCCAAAAGTGTAATGTGTAAACTGCTTTGTACAGGAAAGCACTGAAGTAAAAGTATGATACTTATGAGAAAAGTTATTTAAGTATATTATTCATACGCAAGAATATTAAAAAAATACAGTGGACTCGCCTAATCTGCATATTTGTATGCCACGGATTCGAAATCCGTGGTACTTTGCCCAACTAGTCCTTATTTTTTTTTATTCTGCATAAAAAACTCAAAAAATGCGGTTCCTAGGTTCTACAGTGGCTCATTTCCAAGGAGATTTATAATATCTGGGCACCCGTGATGTATTCTGTGGCTGCTAGCCAATCACAGAGAACCTAGACCCAGCAGCCAATCACAGCCCGGCCCTGGTGGCAAGTGTGCACACTACAGCTCCCATGTTTTTTTTTTTACCTCCTGTCCCGCGAACCGCCAACTATGTGTGTTCCCCCGTGAGTTCTGAGCACTATCTGGCCTTTTTTTTTTTTTTTTCAAGGGTACCTCTCCCTGGGCTCTGTTATGGACAACCACAACCCCCTAAGGCGATGTTTGAACCAGCTGGGGTCCAAAAAGAAGGCTCCTCTCAGTTATCAACAGCAGTTGGACGTTATTCATTAAGTGAAAAAAGGCGAGAAGTTTGCGCACTTGGCCAGGGATTAAATGCATGCACTGAATATTTCTAAGGCTGTCTGTTTGTGTTTGCTGCTGGCTAGTTAGGTGTTGGCTGTAGGGTGGTTCCACGAGGGTCCAGACTATATATCCTTTTTTCCCACTGGTTCTTAACTTTGTAAACCGCGGATTTCGTAAACCACGGGTAGGTACCAGTCTCTAATTGCCGCGGATTAGGCAAATCCGTTGTATTTCAGTTTTTAAAAAATTTCTTTAAATTAGGTAACTGTGTGTGTGTGTGTGTGTGT
>JAGKTI010002628.1:30029-65075 GCA_018397915.1 Birgus latro | reverse complement strand
AATAACACAGTTATTTGGTTACCTACCACATTCTCATCATGCCTAAAATAACCACAAGCAAGGACAAACGTGTGGAAGTGATTACTTTATACAAAGCTGGCCACATACTCCCATTTATTGCAAATCAGATGGTGTTAGACTGAGGACAGTGCGGAGACTGGTGAAGTGGTTCAAGGACAGTGGGGAGGCTATTTCTCCCACTCCACTTCGCAAGCTTGGGAGACCTCGTAAGACAACCTTCAGGACCCGTCAGCTGATCTCAAGGCAAGTTAGCAAGGATCCAAGGCTAACAGCATGGGATTTAAAAGAAAAGAACCCACAGTTGCTAGCAGATGTGTCTGTCAGAAGTGTGCAGCAGCTGTTGCATGACGATCTGGGCTACAGGAGTTTTTGTGCTCATAACAAACCACTGCTAACTGCACTTCAGAAGAAAAAGAGAGTAAATTTTTGTAAGAAATATCTTGCCTGGAGTTAGAAGCAATGGAAAACTGTGCTTTGGAGTGCTGAGTCAACATTTACTGTCACTGGTACCCCTTCATCACCAGTGTACCACAAACCAGGCAGTGACCCCCTGGATCCTAAGTACACTTCCAAGTTTGTTAAATACCCAGCCTCACTCATGGCTTGGGGCTGCTTTACATATTATGGTCTTGGTAGGTTGGTAATTCTACCTGCAAATGAAAAAGTGAACCAGAACAATTATTTGGAGCTCTTATGTGATGTTTTAAGTGACTCTTTTGATAAAACCAAGGCAAGAGTATTTATGCAAGATTCTGCCCCTGCACATGTTGCAAAGTCAGTGAAACAGTGGCTAACAGACTGTGAGGTTCCCTTTATTCGAGATTGGCCTGGAAACAGCCCAGATATCAATGCCATTGAGAATTTATGGGCGCACATGAAGCGGCAGCTGCGTAGTATAGACACATCATCTTTGCCTAAACTTGAGGCTGCAGCTGTGGAGCAGCTTTAGTCTGTCTGTTCTGCAAAACTACGCCATCAGTCTCCCCAGATGCCTTAAGAAGATAATAAAGGTGAAGGGGAATGCCAGTAAATACTAAATTCAATGGTGAGTGTTAATTTATTGGTTTCTCCTTGCTAACCACAAGAATGTTTTCTTTTTTTAAGATGGCGTCAACACTTTCCGCGCCTACTGTATATATATAATCAGGGTTGCTGTTTCCAGATCCATAATTGCCCCTTTAATATCTTAAAGTTTTTATCTCTTAATGTCTCCACTGCATGCCATACTGCAAGTTATTTATATTATTGATAATTTTTGCACATTTTTGTGAGGGTATAGTCACAGTACAGTATAGTTTCGTTTCGTTTTTGAAGGCTCCAACATGCTTGCATGCGTCGGCCTTGGTCACCTAATGGCGGCTCTCCACGCTGCTCGATCCCTGGCAGCCTCCCTTTTCAGTCCCTTAACCCTTAAGTCACACTTAATGACGTCGTCCCATGTCTTTCTCGGTCTACCCCTCCCAGCCCCTCCCCCAATATTAACATCTCTCACCCTCTGTACCCAATTATCATCCCCCATCCTCTCCACACGTCCAAACCACCTCAGCCTACCTCTCCTCATCACAACACCAATACACTCCTGTCCCATCCTACCTCTCAACTCTTCCATCGTAAACCCAGCCCCCCAAGGCCTTGCACGCAGGGACGCAATGAACATCCACCTAATCATTGTCATTTCTGTACGTTTAAACCTGCGAATATCCTCTTCCTTTACTGCCCAGGTCTCACTACCATACAGCATTATATAATATTTTTTTTTTATTCATCATGTACAAAGAGGCCAACACTTGATGAACAGGTTATGTTCCTGAAGAACCATTCGCTATGCGATACTTTGTTGTGTGAACCCATTCTAACATCGGTTAAAGGGAGATTGGTTCCAGGACTCCAATTTTCCCCCCCAATCACCCACATAAACCCCATTTTTGCTCAGTCAGAATCAATATTTGTGTATTTTATGAATCTCTAACCCTTAATCCACAGCTACATCTGCAGTTTAACCTGCAGCTGGTCAGTGGAAAACATGAATAACACTTTAACTGACCGTTATTTCCTTAAATTTTACAGTGCTGTTTAGGTTTTACAAGGGAAACTACATTACATTAATTACATCAGTATGTTAATCAGATGTTACACATGTGGCGGCGAGGTACTGTACTGCTGTGGATAGTAGGAGCAGGCAGGAGTGAATGGTGCACATTATCTCCATTAGTGGTGCTGTGGTAGAATCAGCTAAGTGCACTCAGTTTTACCCCCCCCCCCAGGGGGAAAAAAAAGTTGTTAAAGCGAATTTTGGCATTCGTTACGCGAATGAAGGGTAGTAAAATGCAATCTTTGTTAAGGCAAAATTTCTTGGCGTGGTTCTTCATAAAGTGGGGGTCACCCGTACCACTTTTTTTTTTTTTTTATGGGAGTAAAGAATATGAATAACTGAATAAGATTTTTTAAAATGCAGGTGGCCCTCCACATTTGCTGGGGTTAGGGGATACAGACCCCCACGAATGTGGATTTTCCACGAATGTTTGGTGCACCCTCCCGTTAATGCCTCTACAGCCGCAAATCACATTCTGGTGGGCAAGTGTGCACATCCTTTATGTAATAAACCACATGTGGGACCTGAAAGCAGCATAAAATATCAAGTCATCAGTTACATATTTACCCCAGCTTCTTACAACCATATCCATTAAATTCTGTCTTGGCTCCACAGAGGGGCAATCCGCAAATCTGCGAGGCCCGTGAATGTGGAGGGCCGCCTGTACAGAGATGTAGTTTTGTGTGCAGAGTTTTGAAGCACATTACAGTAATGATTTGTAAAGAAGTTTTCATGTTCTCTTCATTCCTTGCAGTACAGTGCTGTACAAAATTAGCAATCCAGCAGTCAGAGCAGAAGGTTGTTGTGGTGCCTGGTGAGAATATATTCACTCCTAGGGATTGGAGGCAGTGTGATCACTGGGTATCATAATCGAGAAGTGATATATCTGCAAATATCTTTACAGACATGGACACCTATGATGAAACCATTAGACTTATCCACTCTGTTGATGGCAACCCCTGGAAGGCTGATTGATGACACAGTGCATCATATTTTAAGTATCTCATGGCTAGCTTCTTTGTGGAAAGGAGCTAATTTTTTTCTTTGGTAATAAAAGAATCCAATATTGTTCATGTTTTTTTTTCCTAAGCTTTCCTTGTATATTTTAGAGACAGATTATACCAGATAGAAATGATAATTATATACAGTAGTGTGTATCACAATTGACTGCCCCTATTGGATATGTTTATGTGAAGCTACAGACTGTGGTGAAAGGTTTTTGACATATCAGATAGAGCCATGATTCTGGGGGCTTGAATGAAGAGTGAATGGAGGCATGGCCCATTGATTCAGGCAAACTTGGGCTGTCTGGACGTTGCTACTCCTCCCCCTGCCCTAGGGTGGGAAAGGAGGTCCTATGATGATGATGTATCACAATGCAGACAAGGAAGGTAAGAAGTGTCATTAATTCAGAATCTGTGTGAGCTGGAGTGTTTTCCAGCCATCCTGGGTGATTTTGTGGGCTGTGCTATCAGGTAATTGTGCTACCTTTAATCCCTATGGGTCTCTGTTTATCGGTTAACATTATTACACTAGGGTTGTTACCCATAGGACCAACCTTTCACTACAGCATGGATGTGTAGCTAAAAACATACTGTCCCCATACCAGACAGATCAGGATATGGGGTGTGGTGAGTACCTCCCTTCCCTTAGCGGCTCCTTCTGAACAAGGCACACACACACATGCAGGCATATAGTTATGAGTTGTAGTACATATTTCTGTCCCTGTATAACATCTCTCACAGTTATAATAGTAGCATTGCACTGTACAACGTTTATGAATGAATATCTATTTGCTGGTTACCACTTACAGTTGTTGGTGATTGGGAAGGCATTTGTTCATCAGACACAGCATCGGGGGAGATAAAGAGCACATGGGAAAAATAGTTTATGCTCAACACTCTAGAGTCACCTCTAATGACACCCAAGGCCTTCTTTAACGTTTCGTTTCGTTTCATTTAGTTTTTGAAGGCTCCAACATGCTTGCATGTGTCGGCCTTGGTCACCTAATGGCGGCTCTCCACGCTGCTCGATCTCTGGCAGCCTCCCTATTCAGTCCCTTAACCCTTAAGTCATTTAATGACCTCGTCCCATGTCTTTCTCGGTCTACCCCTCCCAACCCCTCCCCCAATATTAACACTTCTCACCCTCTGCACCCAATTATCATCCCCCATCCTCTCCACATGTCCAAACCACCTCAGCCTACCTCTCCTCATCACAACACCAATACACTCCAGTCCCATCCTACCTCTCAACTCTTCTATCGTAAACCCAGCCTCCCCAGGCCTTGCACGCAGGGACGCACTGCACATCCACCTAATCATTGTCATTTCTGTACGTTTGAGCCTGCGAATATCTTCTTCCTTTACTGCCCAGGTCTCACTACGATACAGCATCACACTCCTAACACATGCTGCATACAAAGACCCCTTAGCACGTAAGGAGATTCCTCTCAATCTCAGGAGAGGCAACAGCTCCCTGAACTTCTTCCAACCACTTCTCACTCTAGCAACCGAGCTAACTCCAGCCCCACCTCTGGCACATAACATGTCTCCCAGATAACAAAACTCCTCCACACACTCAAGAGACTCACCTGCAAGTTCAATCCTCTCACGCCTAACAATCTCCACCTGCTCTCCCCGACACACCGCACACATGAAATCAGCATTATCTCGCAGTCTACCTCTAATACCACTACATCTCTTGTGCACAGTTAAAAACACCCTACTGTACCTAATCTGAAGTATGGAGGTAAACCCATACAGACACCTAGACCACCCCATCCCTTAAATCCTCATCCCAAACATTCTTCCACACGATTACCCGTACTTTACCCACACCACACCATTACCCCATACCAGTAAGCCTGTGGTCAGTGCTGTGGCAGATGTATCCATGCAGTGACAAAATTTTACATTTGGCCATGTTTGGGCCCCACATCCCTCATGGTGGTAGATATAATAACACTGTGATAAATTTAGGACCTACCCAAGTGTCTACTCTGTTGCAGGCAATCAGTGTTATGGAAAAGTATGTTACAGATGAGGTGAGAGTATTATAGATGAGTGTATACCACAGTACTAATCTGACACTAAGTCAAAACTAAGGGTGTTGGGGTGTGAACCAGGAAGGGGATGGAAAAGGCGAGGCCAGCTTGAGATTTATTTCAACATGTACAAGCAAGGGTTTTCCTCTTTCTACGGCTGGCTGAGTCAGACTGCTTGCCCAATGCTCATGCCTAGTAAAATGCGCCCTAACAACGACGCCCCTACCCATCATGATGGGGAAGAAATAGCCACCTTACAGGTGACCAGGCCTTCCAGGCCACAACGGTACACCTCACCTTCTCCCATAAGCCCCTCCTCCCTGCAACCAGACCAGACCCAAGGTAACAGTATCAGAATATTACTCTCCACTCGTTGCAGCCAGCACCAGACTTGGGGTGGGAGTTGCTCTAACGCAGCCCCACGCAGCGGCCCAGCAACATCCGCCAGAATTGCTGGAGAGGAAGCAACTGCCGGTTCTTCCTCGTCTGCCATCCACCTTCAGGAGCAGAGGCACAGCTACGCCTGCCGGGCTAGTTGGTGTGGGAGCATCCACAGGATCTCTCCTGCCCATTCTGAGACAGGGAGTAGAGTTGTGGTAGCATCTGTTGGACCTACCACTGCGGAATCACCCGCCGGGTATGCCACGGCTGCGCCAGACCCCCAGTGGGAGTGTGGTAGCATCCGCTGGACCTGCCCGACTGAGAGCACCTGCTGGGTCTCCCCCTCCTGCTGCTCACAGAATGAGAGGCACCTCAGCAACGTCCACGGGACTTGCGTGGCCGAAAGAGCATCCGCCGGATCCCCTTCTCCTCTCCTCCGTCAGGGTGCCTCAGCAACGGCCACCGGACTTATCAGGCCCGAGGAGCATCTGCTGAATCCTCTCCTTCCCTGGCATGGAGTTATGGCGGCGCCCGTTGGACCTACCAAGTTGAGGGAGTGAGCTTCGGCTCCCCCTCCTCCATGAAGCTGGAGGCTTCCGTAGGGAAGCAAGTCTCTGGCTCGGCCTGCCCCTCCTGTGGCCGAGCGAGACGCCCTTCTACTTCCCCTCTCACCACCCGGGGTGGAACTCTCTCCCCTATGGGTACATTGCGGAGTGGACCTGTCATGGAGATCCAGATTGCCCAGCTGCCTTTGTCCCGGTCACCGGTGCTGACGGACTTGCATGGGCACCGTGGCCGCAGGCAACTCCTGACGGCCTCCTCCTCCTGAGACTGCAGTCCTCGACCATTGAATGGTGCGCCCTCCTCCCCGGGCTCCCCTGGGTCCCAAGACATCCTCCGCACTCCAACGACGGCCCGAGCTATCCGGAGGGCCACTCGCCTCCTTGACCTGTTCGGCCCTAGTCCTGAGGGCCCGACTACGTCCAAGGCCACCTCCCGATGGACCCAAGGCTGGCCTTCTGTTACGGTGGCACATCCCCGACGTGAGGCGACTCCATCGTCTCCAGTCGGCCTCCCTCCTACACCGGGCCGCCACTTGAACCTTCCAAGAGCGTGAGTGTATCCTCCTCCTGCTGCCACTCCCGTACTGTGTTAATTCCTGTGCCTCCCCTAGTGCAACTCCCCCCCCCCCCCGTGAAACCAGCCCCTTGTGACATCCCTCCTTCCTGTGTGACCCTCGCATATTCCCCTTCTCTCAGTGAGTGACATCCTCCCATATCTCCCTCATTCCTCAGTTCGGAGTGAAACAAACAATGACTTCCCCAGTGATACTCCACAGACTCTCCCCAGTGCAAAGGTTCAGTGTCCCCACAGTGGTACATACCTAAAGACTGGGATTAGGCCGACAGAAGGCCGAAACCTTATATGCAGCCCCAACCAGGACACTGAGTGAGCCGCAGACTAAATACTCCCTGTGTGCCACTCTGCTATATTGTGTGTTGCCTCATTGTATTATAAGGGATTTCTGTAAGTGCCACATGAAATAATTTGTATTGTGTCCATCAATCTGGTTAATATATGTGCAATCCTGGTTTGCCTGTGTTTTTGCCCTGTTCCTTTGGTATATGTTCTAGCCCGGTCATGTAGTAAAGGACCTCCAAAAGCTTGTGCCTGTGACTTACGGTGTGAGAAGTCGCGCCCTTAGACACAGCAGAAAACCTGAGGTGTGAACCATTGTATTACGGAGCGAGAAGTCGCACCCTAAAACACAGCGCATAACACCTAGAGTACTCTACCCATGCCCCATGTGCGGGCGGTGGCAGGGTTCCCATTTGGTATTTTTCATTACCAAATGTGGGCCAATTTGGTTACGAAAAATTCGTTTGGTAATGAATCAGCATGATCCATTACCAAACGGATTTTTCACATGTATAAAATTACAGAGAATGGCAATGGTGGATTGCCTGCTCTCTTTGATTAAGCTGTTAGCCTACATAGCATGAAAATAATATGCTGCTTATTATAAGGCGAGTGCTTATATCCATTTGTGTGAAGAATAAATGCTTGCTTTAAGAATTAGGTAATAAAAAGATAAATTTGGTAATGTGTCCTGGGCGGTGGCAGAAAAACTTCCCGTGCAAATTCAAACTCCAACATCCCCTCTCCATTGCAATTAACTCCCCACTTCCTGCAATATTGATACAAAGCACATTGGTTGAGAATGAGGTATGTCACTGCAATAAAAAAACAATGAGCAGATACTGACACTCATAACTTAAGCCTAGGCATTATATGACACAATGCTGGCAAAATTTACATTACATAATCCTGGCTGAAGAATGGCATAATTGATACAATGATAAGGAATTCAATTACATGCGCTGGAGCAACCATTGCTCTGGTATCATAGTATGAGCACAGCAAGGTTATACATATTCCAGAACATCTTAATCCGAGGCGTCCCATCGACGTATCGGTACGTCGCGCTATTGCAAGGATCATAATTTGCACAAATTTCAAAATTCGCACTTGATTTTGCGTACGTAGGTGCAGACGACTTTCCCTTATCTGCCACCTTGCTGGGACACTCGGCGACCCCTTGTGACCCACACGTGGCCTCGGCTCGTCCACTCACCTCCCAGCAGTGACCCAGGTCAGACATGGTGCGCTGAGGCCTCTCATACGACCAGATTCAAGCCGCCCTTGACGCCTTCACAGGCGACAGTGATTCGTCAGTTGATGACGAGGTAGCGGATAAAGATTATGTCCAGCCTGAGGAGGAGGAAAGCAGTAGCAGTGATGAGGTCTCTTCACCACGAAAGCGGTGCTACATAACGTACTGCGCCACTAGAGAGGGCCTCCCAGCACCTAAACAGCGTGGCAAAACCTCTATTGAGCCACTTCGTGATATAGAGGGTGAAGGCGAGGACGAGGACGGAGCCGTGGGGCGCGCTGCCACGTGGTACGGCCACGAGATTATAGCCCATTGTGCCCACGAGAGGACAGCACGTCGCATACTCAGGTATGGGCCTAGTGTCTTGTTTGGGGAGGGCGGAAGTGGTGTGGAGGGAGTGGAAAGTGAAAGGGAAAGTCTTGTGGCGGAAAGGGAGAGTGGCGGGAGTGAGTCACTGTGCTCACGTGGTGGTGTGAGGGAGCGGAGTGGACCAGGTGCGGCGGTGAGTGAGCGGGGTGAATCACGTGGTGTGGTGATGGAGCGGGGAGGTGAGGATGAGCCACTTCCCAGCATGTCTTATGCTCCCCAGTATTCCCAGACCTACTCCCCACAGCCCCCTGATGTTCCCCAAGGTTGTAAGAGTAAGGGTAAAGGGTGAGGGAAGAGGAGTGCGAGTAGGGAAGCCTTTTGCTCTCCTCCTCCTCCCCAACCTCCCCCACCATCATCTCCTCCCCACCCCGATGGAGGCGACGATGGGAGCGATGTGACGTGAAATTGGGAAGATGAGAGTGATTTTTCTCCCATAATTCACCCCTTCACTAAGCAGGGACGAACAGGCTGCACAGCTCCTGGAATCCAGCATGGCTCAAGCAGGTTGGATTTTTTCCACCTGTTGTCGGTGAGGGTTTTGTCCAGCAAACTGTCGAACAAACCAACAGGTTTGCAAGCAGCCAGTGACATGAGAGTGAAAGACTGGTCACAAGAAGCAGACATTCGATCATGTATGATTACCCTGTTTCCCTGTCATCGATGTTCACATATATTTGCCAGGTACTTTTGATGGGTCTTTCACGTAAAAACAATTCCGTCTTACTGGAATATGGACCCTCTAATGCAGACACCAGTATTTGGCAAGATCATGAGCTGTAATCGTTTTCAGCATATCCTAAGCCGCCTCCACTTTTACGATGCTGATGATCCCGCCAATGCCAATGATACAGATAAGATGAGGCGAGTTAGGCTAGTTTTTGATCACCTAAGGCTATTTTATTCCTCATTTTATCCCTATAGAGACCTTGTCACAGACGAGAGTCTTGTGTTGTGGAGAGGCAATATTTCTTTTCGCCAGTATATACCCAGCAAAAGACACCGTTTTGGCTTCAAGATCTTTGTTATGTGTGACTAGGACTGGTTATGTGCAAGACATAGTCTTTTACACCGGCGCACAGACAGACATAATAGAAGATCGCAGTATTGGACTCTCGGGAGCAGTGGTGAAAACAATGATTGAAGAGTATCTTCATCGTGGTCACGTCCTCTACCTCGATAACTGGTACACTAGCCCTCTTCTTGCTCATTATCTACACCTGCATGACACGGGACTCTGTGGTACGGTCAAGGTGAACAGGCGACACATGGTCAAGGTCGGGCGGAAGCTAGACAGAAATGAGGTGGTCTTCTTCAAGGCTAATAACATCCTAACAACAGTGTGGAACCACAACAGGGAAGTTTGCCCCCTAGCCACTGTTCACCGACCTTTGATGCACTGCACAGAGTCCGCTGATTACCGTAGCGATAGCAAGCGCCGCATCTGGAAAACTGAGTGTGTGCTGGACTACAGCATCAATATGCGGCTCGTGGACCAATCAGACTCGATGATATTGAGTGTAAAGTGTGCCAGGACCACGATGAAGTGGTACAAAAAGCTCTTCTTTCACTTGCTGGATATAACTGCCCTCAATTGTCACCACCTCCATGCCCTGACCATAGGTGTGCAGGAAACCTTTGATGGTTTTGTGCGGGAGCTGTGCAGGGAAAAATTGCTAAGTATGGTGAAGAAAGGACTCAGCAAAGACCCCGCACTGCCCCTACCGCCCAAACTCCACTCAGAATTTCCGGCCGCCACTTTGCCACTCCGATCCCTCCTCAACCGAACAGACCTAAGCCCCAACGTAGTTGTCATGTGTGTGGTAATTCACGTGAGACCCAACACTCAGAGAAAGGACACCCACTATGAGTGTGTAGAGTGTGACGTGGGTCTCTGCATTCACCCTTGTTTCCAGGAATACCACACAATGATGAAATTCAGAGATGGTGTGATAGCGAAAAGATGGTCAGGAAAGTATGCAATATACAGATGCTCAGTATAATTGTAAGGCCTGTGAATGTGTAAATATATGTATAAAGTGGACACTGGTATAATATAAGTTGAACATTATTATTTTAGTGCATAAATTTATTCTAAGTCGAAACATTCCTGGCGAGTGTGTAAAGGTGCGATATTCAGACGCTCCGTGTAATTATAAGGCCAGTGAATATTAGTACAAAGTGGAAATGGGTATAATATTAGTTGATGAATATCATTTTAGTGCATAAATATATTCTAAGTCGAGACATTCCTAGCAAGTGTAAAAAGGTGCGATATTCTGTCGCTCAGTGCAGTTATGAGGCATATATATACAGTAGGCGCGGAAAGTATTGACTTTTTTTGCCGACATCATTCTTTTTCGCGTTAAGTGAAGTAGGGTCAATACTACCCTCCCCTGTGATGTGAAATGAGCGGACGCTTTTTCAACGGGAGCTGGCAACCCTGCTTGATAGGTTTGGCACCACAGGAGCAGGCTCAGTAATGTTTGGGCAGCCACAGGAGGAGGATTGTCTCTGTGTATGATGCACCACGAGGGCATGTTTTGACTCAAATAACACAGTTATTTGGTTACCTACCACATTCTCATCATGCCTAAAGTAACCACAAGCAAGGACAAACGTGTGGAAGTGATTACTTTATACAAAGCTGGCCACAAACTCCCATTTATTGCAAATCAGATGGTGTTAGACTGAGGACAGTGCAGAGACTGGTGAAGCGGTTCTAGGACAGTGGGGAGGCCATTCCTCCCACTCCACTTCCCAAGCCTGGGAGACCTCGTAAGACAACCTTCAGGACCCGTCAGCTGATCTCAAGGCAAGTTAGGAAGGATCCAAGGCTAACAGCATGGGATTTAAAAGAAAAGAACCCACAGTTGCTGGCAGATGTGTCTGTCAGAAGTGTGCAGCAGCTGTTGCATGACGATCTGGGCTACAGGAGTTTTTGTGCTTGTAAAAAACCACTGCTAACTGCACTTCAGAAGAAAAAGAGAGTAAATTTTTGTAAGAAATATCTTGCTTGGAGTGAGGAGCAATGGAAAACTGTGCTTTGGAGTGATGAGTCAACATTTACTTTCACTGGTACTCCTTCATCACGAGTGTACTGCAAACCAGGCAGTGACCCCCTGGATCCTAAGTACACTTCCAAGTTTGTTAAATACCCAGCCTCACTCATGGCTTGCGGATGCTTTACATATTATGGTGTTGGTATGTTAATTCTACCTGCAAATGAAAAAGTGAACCAGAACAATTATTTGGAGCTCTTATGTGATGTTTTAAGTGACTCTTTTGATAAAACCAAGGCAAGAGTATTTATGCAAGATTCTGCCCCTGCACATGTTGCAAAGTCAGTGAAACAGTGGCTAACAGACTGTGAGGTTCCCTTTATTCGAGATTGGCCCGGAAACAGCCCAGATATCAATCCCATTGAGAATTTATGGGGGTCACATGAAGCGGCAGCTGTGTAGTATGGACACATCATCTTTGCCTAAACTTGAGGCTGCAGCTATGGAGCAGTTTTAGTCCGTCTGTTCTGCAAAACTACACCATCAGTCTCCCTAGACGCCTTAAGAAGATAATAAAGGTGAAGGGGAATGCCAGTAAATACTAAATTCAATGGTGAGTGTTAATTTATTTGTTTCTCCTTGCTAACCACAAGAATGTTTTCTTTTTTTAAGATGGCGTCAACACTTTCCGCGCCAACTGTATGTAATTACCAGTATACTGTAAAGTGTAAATGGGTGTTTTGTTACTTGAAATGTATGATGTAAGGGCAAAAAAATATTCTAAGTCGCAACACGAGTGGTAGTAAGTGTGCTGGCTATATGATTATGTGCTAACAGTGCGCTAAATATTGTCGTATGGATTGTGAATAGGTGAAAACATTTACATTGGTTGTAGAATGTTATAACAGCATTGAAAGAATAATATGAAACTAGAAAAAATGTTACGTATGTTGAAAGATGAGTCATAGCGAGTGCACTGAGTATGCCAGCATACGCTAGCATTATGCTAAATATCATCGTAATGAATGGAAACAGCTGAAACCATTTATATAGTCAAAAATGCTAAAATGTTACTGAAACAGTAATATGC
Source organism: Birgus latro (assembly GCA_018397915.1). Lineage (NCBI taxonomy): Eukaryota > Metazoa > Arthropoda > Malacostraca > Decapoda > Coenobitidae > Birgus > Birgus latro. Next base: position 52,403 of record JAGKTI010002628.1, on the reverse strand, counting down.
AAGTAAATAAAATAATATGTATCCTGAAACAAGAAACTTAGCGACTCAATGTTACGAAAGTGACCAAACTCGCTATGCTCGCGCAATGGAACAATGCTTATTTTTCCTATAAATCTCATTGAAAACTCTTATATTGTTGTTCTATTTGTTGATTAGATCAAAATGAATAACTGTAGACGTGTTAGTGTTTGTGTCTCCCAAAATCACCGACCACAGAAAACGTGCGAGCCAGACTCGTCGTTATCAGAGTACAATACCTGCAGGGTGGGGGCTCACCTGTTCTGACCACTTGGGGATCTAAGGAACCACTTTCTTGTGCACAATCCTTTGTTTCTCACCAAAAGCGGATGTTTTAGCCCCCCCAAAAAAATCCAAAAATGCTCGGGACTTGGGGGTATCGGAGGTTGGAAATCAGTCTGGACGGGACAGGTTAACGTGCCTAGGGGTACAAAACGCAGCAATATCACGGTACATAATTTTCAGCAATGTCATGGTACATAGTTTTCCAGGTGTCTTGGGGCGCACCTAGTGCGCCATGGCCTCTCTAGGGGAGGGAGAGGCTGAGGGGCCTCCCCCCTGCGGTCATCCCCTTGCTGGGGACCACCCTTGACGTGCATGGTAGGTGTCTATTCCCCTGTTTCCTTATAGTGGCAGAGGTGGCAGCAGTTCCTGAGGAAGGCTCACACACTGCCATCCAGCTGCGCCAGGTACTACCTTGGGGCTGGTGTGTCAACAATAACCCCTACATAGTCCCACCGCCCTGTCTCCTGGTTCTGTAGGTGTACCTGCTGGCCTGGCTTGAGAGGGGCGAGGTTGTGTGCCATCTGGATGAATCGTGTGGCCACTGCATCCCCAATGTGGGTCATGGCCTGTTCCCTGCTTCTCAGCATCCCGGCCCATCACCTGCTGATCCAGTAGTGTCCTTTGGTAATGGGTACGGAGTCTCTCAGCTGACATCCCATCAGCAACTGGGCTGGGGACATGTAGGTGTCATGTAGCGGGGTGTTTAGGTACTGCAATATGGCCCTGACAGCTGCATCTGAGTCCAGGGAGCCTCCCAGGCTGGTGTTGTTCTCAGTAGCCTCTTGGCAGACTTCAATGCGGCCTCTGCTCGGCCGTTGGACTGTGAGTAATGGGCCAACGATACCCTCAGTTGCACACGCCACGTAGATAGGCATGCCCTCATTTCCCCACTCACGAGGTTCGTACCCCCGTCACAAGACAAAACCTCGGGGATACCAAACCTTTTGAATCACTCACAAAAGGCCATTATGAGCCGTGAGTTGGCGATGCCCCCGGGCAGATGCTCCACCTCCGGCCAGCCAGTTAACCTGTTTGTGTAAGCGTTGTACTCTTCCCCCTCCAGTTGGAACAGGTCAGCCACTGTTTGCTGGAAGGGTACTCGAGAGGGGGTGTGGGCAGCAAGTTTTCCGCAGGTTGTGAGGGAGCGTTGATTTTGGATACTTGACAGTGCCTCTTCTGCTCCACCTCAGCATCTATGCTGGGCCAGTATACGCACTACCTGGCGCACCTGAGCATGGAGTCCCTGCCCTGGTGACCTGCGTGGAGATTGGCTAGGACCACGCGGCGAAGGGCTGTGGGAATTACAAGTCACAGGTGTCCCTCATCACTGGTGTACTGTACATGACAGTGTCCACCTGGCATGACAGGTGCTTCCTCATCCTGTAGTATGTTCGGAGCCATAGTCCTCGTCCTGGTTCGCTTCCCCCTCCACCTCATGGAGGTCCACAATGGCGTCTTCTTCGCCTTCTAGACTGCAGGCCATCGCTGCCACAACTGCAGCACATGTAGCCTCGTCTTCCACCAGGTCTGTCTCGTCCGGTCTGCCACACAGCAGGAGGTATCTTGAGAGTGCTGCTGTTGCACAGTTCACCTCCCCCTTCAGGTACTTTATACAAAATGAGTACTTCATTGTCTTCTCCTTGAGGCTGAGTATGCAGGGGTTGCTGATGTCTTTCAGCTCTTTGTCCTTGAAGATCTTGCACAGTGATCTGTGATAAAGGTGAGGTCCGGACATCCCAGCAGGAACAGGCATGCCTTTTTCAGGCACCATGCGATGGCAAGGGCCTCCCCCTCCAACGATGTGTAGTTCTTCTCGGCCGCTATTAGATGGCAGTTGCCACACATATGACCTCCAGTTTGGACACAGGCTATGTGAGGTTGACCTCTGAGGTCATTTGAGGTCATCGATAATACACACTCAAATGACTGGACCCAGCAGCCCAATTTTTGCCATGGACTCTCACATGACTTCCTGTTCCGACATAGGCTATGTGAGGTTGACTTCCGAGGTCTTTTGAGGTCACCTGCAGGACCGTAACCAGGACTTGAAAACAGATGAAGCAAGCACAGCCCTACTAGGAGGGTCCGAGGGCATGCTTCCCCAGAAAATTCTTTTTAGCCCTAGCACCAAATAATGCAATTGCAGTTGAATTTGAACAGATTTAAATTAACTCGGAAAATTTTAAAAATGTTGGTATAGTTGTATGTGCTGAGTTGGACTGATCCACTCCCGATGACTCACTCACAAGTACTGCGGGTTGAGGATGACAGGGATCAGTTTAAAGTTATGAATGTGATTAGAGCAAGTCCCTGGGATTTGGTGTGGGAGTGGATTGGGCAGGCTGCTAAAGTAGGGAAGGGCCTCAAGATAGTTACGGGCATGTCACTTGTAATAGTAAACAAGTGCCCACAAATACTTTGCGTTAGTCTGCAAAAGCGGAAATAAAAAGGTCCTGCACCTCTTATAATCCCTCTTCAAAAGCATAAGAGGTACATGGTCATTCTGGAATAGAAAGAAAGACTGAACTAGAACAAATAGGATTAGAGTGTTCGTCTTTTTGGCCCGGCAACGCTGGGTGCCCTTGCTAGTGTATTATATGTGAGTGTGTGTGTATAGAGAGAACTGGTGGTCGCTCCCTCTGCGTGGCAGGTCCAGTGGATGCTGCCGGAACTCCACTCTGGGGCAGAGGAAGGAGGTTCAGTAGAAGCTCCTTCCGCCTGGCAAGTCTGGTGGACGTTGCCCAGGCTCCCGGGTTGGGGAGTGGGGGTAGGAAGTCCGGTGGACGTCCTCCTGCCCGGTAAGTCCGGAGGACGCTACCGTGGCACCACTCGTCCTGGTGGCAGCAGGATGGGGAGATCTGGTGGACGCTCCCACTCTGTAGGTCCGGTGGATGCTACCATGGTCCTGCTGCTGGGGGAAAGATGCAGCCGAGGAGTATCAGGTAGATGCCTCCTCTATGACAGGTCCGGTGGATGCTGCCAAGGCTCTGCTCCCTTCCCTGGGACGATAGGCAGGGGAGATCTGGTGGATGCTACCACAGCAGCTAGTCTGGTGGATGTAGCTGTGCCCCTGATCCCATAGGTGGGTGGCAGAAGAGGGAGAACTGGTGGTCGCTCCCTCTGCAGTAAATCCGGTGGATGTTACTGCGCCGCTGCTCCCCTTGGATATAGCAGGGCTAGGACAGTTGTCGTTCCTCCTCGTTTTACAGATCCGGTGGATGCTGCCGAGGGCCTACGTGGGGCTGTCTGTTGACAAGCCCCACCTTGAGTCTGGCGAGTGCTGCCCTGGCACGAGAGTAATACGCCTGGGCTGCTCGCTTCCCGTTGGTCTTGCTGGGTGGAAAAGGGTCATAAGGTAGCGGGGGATGCGGGCCGGTGTAGCTCGAAAGGTACGTTTACCTCCCTGTGGCCTCCTTGTAGGGTGGGGGGTTTCGTCGGTGCGTATTTCTATATATATATATATATATTGTTATGCTCTATGATGGCACGGCCTCTCGCTCTGTAAGACACGGACACAAGCCTTGGGTTCTTTATTCAAGACTGGTCTAGAACATATACCAAAGGAACAGGGCAAAAAAAAACTGACAAACCAGTATTACACATATATTAACCAGATCGACTGACAATACAATATAGAATATTACATTCGGCACTTGCAGAGTTCCTTATGGTACAACTAAGGCAACACACTACATAGCAGTATAGCACACTGGGAGTCCCAGCTGGGGCAGCAGTCAGCACCTCTCTACCGACTGAGCCACCGCCTCCCCCAGAATATACTGTACAAACATCCAATCTGTTCGGGTAAGATTTGAATGGACAGTTCTTCGTCATACATTGTATTTTTTACTATGTATGCCCAGGGTCTACTGTGTGGAAGTGACTGTCATTCATGCCCCTCACCTAACCCCCCCATCCACCCTTCCAATTTGAGAGTTAGACCCTGATTAGATGCATGCATTACATTTGAATGCTGCTGTTCCATGTTGTTTGCATGTGTTTCAGGTATTCACGGCACACTGTTGACAGCTTATTGTCGCCTTTGCAAAAGTAACATCTCCTTTTTGCAGGTCTTGAGTGGTCTTGTTTAGAATTGTTATGCTCTGTGCTTTGACGGCACGGCTTCTCGCTCCGTAAGTACACAGGCTCTCAAATGCAGGATATAAGTAAAATACAGAATAGCGAAGCTCCCCCTCAACCTCACCTGGGCCAGACACCGACCCCAGGAGGAGATACCCAGGGAGCGGAAGTGAGCGGCAAGTGCTCCACTCAAAATGGGCACACCTGTACCTCTCCCACGCAGCCCCTCTCACGCTCAGGTAAGCCACCGTGCAAGTAGCAGTAACAGTGCATTACACCTCCACCGCACCAGACCTCACCAGGTTCAGGGTGGGGCTACTCCTACAGCCCCAGACAGCATTCAGGAGTCGGTCACTAGCCGCCCACCTGCTGCTTCCCTCCCTCACCCATACCAGGTGACGGCCACCTTACCGCATACGAGGAGACGGCCACCTTGCCGCCCTCGCTATAACTCCACAAAAGAAGGTAGAGTGATGGCCACCTTGCCACAAGTGCTCACACCGGGTGACGGCCACCTAGTTGCACACGGGGAGGAGATGGCCAACAGCAGCCCTTGCTATAACTCCATAAAAGGAGGTAGAGTGACGGCCACCTTGCCGCACGTACTCACACCAGGTGACGGCCATCTAGCCGCACATGGGGAGGAGACACCCAACTGCCGCCCTCGCTCTTACTCCATAAAAGGAGGTATAGTGACGGCCGCCTTGCCGCACTCTCTCACACTGGGTGATGGCCACCTAGCCGCACACGGGGAGGAGACAGCCAACTGCCGCCCTTGATCTAACTCCATAAAAGGAGGTATAGTGACGGCCACCTTGCCGCACTCTCTCACACCGGGTGATGGCCACCTTGCCGCACTCTCTCACACCGGGTGATGGCCACCTAGCCACACACGGGGAGGACACGGTTCTGAGCCGCCCTTGCTCTACCTCCAAAAAAGGAGGTATAGTGACGGCTACCTCGCCGTACTCACTCACACTGGGTGACGGCCACCTAGCTGCACTCAGGTTGGACACGGGCAATAGCCGTCCCCGCTCTAACTCCATAAAAGGAGGGATAGTGACGGCCACTCGCCGCTCTTACACACACCATGCGACAGCCATCTAGCCGCATATAGGGAGGAGTCGGCCACTAGCCACCCTTGCTCTAACTCAGGGATGCACAACCGGCGGCCCGCATGTCGCCCTCAAGCAACCCTCTGGTGGCCCTTAGTAGGTAATAAAAGGTAAAAAAATAATAAAAGGTAATAAACTGATAAATAGCAGTTCAGATAATAATTCAAAATGTGCAATGGACCCAGAACTGGACGAGAAGTGAACACGTCAGCCACCGTGTCTAGACATTAGTCACTCTAGACGGGAGTCTGTGTGCCACACTGCCGAGTCGACGGCCTCACTGCCTGAGTACCGACAGTCGTTATTAGGAACTCTTTCAGAAAGGGTTGATTACTCTTGCTCACAATGGCTGATAGTACTTCTACTGGAAAAAAAAAAATGCAACTCGGAAAAGGAAACTAGAAGATGAACACAGAAAATTTCATGAAATATGGACAGACAAATATTTCTTTGTGGAAAACAGTGCAAACAATATCATTTGTTTGATATGCCAGAGTAGCGTAGCTGTTTGTAAGGAATATAATTTGCAAAGGCATTATTTAACAAAGCACAAGTCTTATGAAAAAATCACAGGTGAACTAAGGAAGCAGAAAATAAAATCACTGATGCAAGGTTTTGATGTTCAGAAAAACATGTTCAGTCAGAGAAATAAGGAGTCACAGGATGTAACAGAAGTGGACTGTGAAACTGCAAATCTGATGGCTAAAAATTCAAAGGCATTTTCTGAAGGTGATTTCATTAAAAAATTTTTTGTTATTGCTGTTCAAAAACTTTCTCCAGATGTTGTGAAGAAGTACGAAAATATCAGTTTGAGTTGTACGACAGTGCACCGTAGAATTTGTGACTTGTCAGGTGATATAGTAGACCAGTTGAAAGAAAAAGGCAAACAATTTGTGTACTTTTCCCCAGCAACTGACGAATCTACTGATGTAACATTTACAGCTCAGTTACTAGTGTTTGTACGTGGTGTAACAGACGACTTCTCTGTGCATGAAGAACTTGTTGACCTCAGTTCTTTGAAAGGGTAGACTAATGGAAGAGATTTATTGAGTGGACTACTAGAGCAGATTTCAGCAGTTGAATTAAATTTAGACAATTTAGTAGGCATATCAACTGATGGGGCTCCTGCAATGATTAGTAAGCAGAATGGTTTGGTACAACTATTAATCGAGCACCCTGGAGAGCGAAAAAATGAACTGAAACAGTTTCACTGCATAATACATCAACAGAATTTGTGTGGAAAAGAACCGAACTTCGAACATGTAATGAAAGTTGTAGTTTCCACAGTGAACTTTATTAAGTCACGATCAGCTTTGCATCATCGGCAGTTCAAGCAATTTCTTGATGGGATTGAAGCAGAGTATGGTGATTTAGTATTTTTCACTGGTTAGATGGTTAAGCAGGGGAAATACACTGCAGAGATTCATCAGTGTTCTGGATGAAAGAGTGATATTTCTTAATGAAAAGAATAAATTAAGCACCTAAAATTTCTACAGTTTTGTTTAAAATAAATCTTGCGGCCCTCAGTGAGTTTTAAGTTTAATCATGTGGCCCGAGGAGCCCAAAAAGTTATGCATCCCTGCTCTAACTCCATAAAAGGAGGGAAGGTGATGGCCACCTCACCGCACCTAGGAGAAGGCCACCCTGCTGCTCCACTAAAAGAAGGGGCACAAGAAAGTGCCCTCACACTCTCTCCACACAGAGATATCCTCGCCCTCGGCCAGCAGCTGGAGGAGGCCTGGCAAGGACCCTTGGTATCGGGAGTCCTAGCCCTCTCCCTCAACCCCAGCGACCCCAGCCCCTGTTGGACTCTGTCACACCAAGCTGCTGCAGCCCAGACGTGATGGAGGCCCAGCGACGAGATTGAAGCCCTGGGACCAGTCGAGACATCCCTAGGACCCCTGGACGAGACCTCTCCAGCCCCAAACAACACCCCGGAGTAAGCGTAGGCAAACACGCCTCCTGACCCTGTTCGGGCCCAGCCCCTAAGCCCGGGGCCCCCTCTCCCCCCCCCCATACTCCCGTGAAAGGGCCCACCCTCTCCTGCACGGCCCTCTGATAACTCCCGGACGAGACTCTATGGGTCGGCCTCCAGTCAGCCACCGGAAGTCCTGGCAACCCGGGGCATCCTGACGCAGGCCGCCAACCAGCCCCAGCCCTTTCCTGCCCTAAAGTCCCCTGGTTCTGTCTATCTCTGTGTGTTATAACTATTTTCCTGTAAAGTGTGTATTCATGTTGTGTCAGAATTGTAATTTGTTGGTAATACTGTATACGTGTAAGGTTGTTGCCCTGCCTTTTTATGCCCTGTTCCCTCTGATTGCCTTAATAGAGCCGATCCTGGTCTAGAAAGAGAACCCCGTTCCAGGCTCCGTGTATAAGGGACAAGAAGTCGCACCCAAATTCACGCAGTATAATAGGTTCAAACCTCAGGTTTACCGCTGTGTCTCAAGGCACGACTCCTCGCACCACAAGTCACACACACAAGCTTTAGGGGTCCTTTACTACACGACCGGGTTAGAACCTTCACCAAAGGAACAGGGCAAAAACACAGGGAAACCAGTACAGCACATATATTAACCAGATTTGGGAAAACAAAACAATATGGAGTACTACACGTGGCACATGCAGAGATTATTTACAGACTTATAGTAATACACAAAGCAGCAGAGTGACACACTGGAAATGATGAGTCTGTGGCTCACTACGTGTCTGTGTTTGGGCTACACAATAAGTTCTGGCCTTCTTCTGGGCTTACACACGCCTTACGGAGGTTTCTCCCTCGTATCAATATGGGGAACACTGAACCTGGACTCGATTACGAGTTTACTGAGAGCCACTGGGGAATCACTGCTGAGTTCACTCATAAAGTGGGGAGCACAAGAACACTGAGAAGAAGAGGGGGGAGGGAGGAGGGAGTTGTTCACTGAGGGAAGGGGAGTACACAAAAGTCACTTGGGGAGTCAAGTAAGTTCACACAGGGAAGGAAGTGGCAGCAGGAGGAAGAGAGTTTCTCACGCCCTCTGGAGGTTCAGGTGTTGGCCCGGTGTTGGAGGGAGGCCTTCAGGAGGTGAAGGAGTCGCCTCGCGTCGGGAGGCAGCCTCAGGAGTATTTGGGCCCTCAGGACTAGGGCCAAAGAGGGCCAGGAGGTAAGTGGCCCGGCGTAGGCCTGGGCGGTGGTCAGGGTGCGGAGGATGCCAGGTACCTCGGGGGAGCCCGGGGAGGAGGATGCGCCCCTCGTGATTCGAGGGCTGCGGCCTCGGGGGAAGGAGGCCATCAGGAGTCATCTGGAGCCTGGATGACCCTGTGAGTCTGTCACCGCTGGGCAGAACGGATCCCTGCATCACGTCCACCACATGCTGGACATGTAGGGGAGAGAGAAGGACGTCTCACTCGGCCACAGGAGGGTTGGGCCGAGCCAGAGACTTGCTCCGCTTTGGGAGCCCTCGGGTTTGTGGAGGAGGGTGAGTGTGAGCTCACACCCTTGGCCTGGCAGCCCCAACAGGTGCTGCCATAACTCCATGCTGGAAGAGGAGATCTGGTGGATACTCCTTGTATCTGAAAAGCCTGACGGGCGTTATCGAGGCACCCTGACAGAGGGGGAGACCCAGCGGGAGCTCTCTGAACCTGACAAGCCCGATGGGCGTTGCCGAGGTACCTCTTGCTCCAAGGGCGGCAGGAGGGAGAGACCCGGCGGGTGCTCTCGGTGGGGCAGGCCTGCCGGGTGCTACCTTGCTCCTGCTGGGGGTCTAGCACAGCCGCGGCGTACCTGGCGGGTGACACCGCAGTGGTATGTCCGGCGGACACTACCATAGCTCTGCTCCTTATTCCTGGGCTGGCAGGAGGTATCCGGCGGATGCCCTCACACAGGCTTGCCCGGCGGGCACAACCATGTTTCTGCTCCTGGGGAAGGATAGCAGACAGGGAAGAATCGGCAGTCGCTCCCTCGCCAGCCATTCTGGCAGAAGTTGCTGGGCCGCTTCGTGGGGATGCTGAAAAGCAACTCCCACCCCAAGTCTGATGAGGGCTGGTACAGGAGGAGAGTAATGCTCCCGGACTGCTACCTCAGGTCTGGTCCTGTTGCGAGGAGGAGGGGCTTATTGAAAAAGGTGAGGTATGCCACTGTGGCCCTGAAGGCCGATTCACCTGTGAGGTGAACATTTCCTCCCTGTTTTGGTGGTTGTTGGTGTCATTTCCGGTGTGCATTTTAAGAATTATAATCCATCATGCTTCTTTCAGGTACACAGACTCGCCTAGCATTTGGAGCCCTTGGTAAAGCAGGCCGCGACGATGAGTGCGGCTGCACCAGTGCCAATCCAAGTTCTTGCAGAAATAATCTACGTTTGAAGTTTTTACTTCTAGGCCAGTTTGGGTGAATCTGCATCCACAGTATAAATACACTGTGTGCTGAGATATCTACCTATTTGTCAGACAAAGCCATTGGCCATCCCACATTTTGACGTTTTGAATGATTAGTTGCCACAAGTTTGTCAAGGCTGTCTGCACCTCCTTTCATTGCACTGTAGAATTCAGTTATGTTGGGTTTCTCATCTTCTCACTCATTGTATGTGACAGAATCATACACCGTGCTCAGCAAGACTACAGTCTTCCCTTTCTTGGGACAGTATGAAACAAGGTCATTGTCATCATGGTGTCCTTTGAGGGTTGAATAAACTGTTCGTTTTGGGGGGTTCACAAACTCTGCTGGAACTTCATTTCTTCCGGACTGTACCAACAATAGTTTGCTTGCGTGCATGCAGTTTCTTGGCCAAGGGTAAGCTGCAGAAGAAGTTGTCACAGGTAATGTCTCTTCCTTTCAGGCCCTCTGTTAGTTGTAGCACCACACGTTTACCATGTTCTAGTTCTGCTACTTCACCTTTTTTCGAACAAGGTACACTTCCGCATTCCACAGGTAACTTGTTTCTGCATCACATGCTGCCCATACCTTAGTTCCATATCTGTCTGGCTTAGATGGTATATACTGTCTGAATGGGCATTTTCCCCAGAGTGGAAGAAGCATTTCATCAACAATGACAGTTGGTGACACACTGAACATGCGTGGGAGTCTTCCAACCCAAGTATTCCAAATATTTCTGATAGCTGCCAGCTTGTTATGACATCTGGGGTCTCTTTGCCATCAAAGTGAACATACTTTGAAATTTTGAAGAATGTTTCTAGAGACATGGTTGCGTGAAATATTGGTCGTCCATAAGTGTCGTCCCATAAACTTCTAAGGGTATCACAACAAGACTTTTACAAGCTAGGAGGCGCAGTCCATAAAAGACCTTCAATTCAGTCATGTTGGTGACATCACCAGCTCGAAGTGTTCGATTTGCTTCTTTGTTAGCCATTTCCAGAATAACAGTGAAAATGTCTGGAATAATGAAAAGGTCAGATATAGATGTTACATCATCTGTAATTCTTATCGTTGCAAAGCGTGAAATGCCAGATTTTTGATCAATGACATTCCTAGCACCTCGTTTACCTACTGAAACATCTACTTTTTTTTTCATGCCATATTATGGCTCCATTTTGGGATGTATAGATTTTAGAGTTAGAATACTGACTAGACTTCTTGCTCTCTGAAACACGGACATTTTGATCATCCTGACGTTCAGAATAATCAGAATCACAACTGGGCCCGTTGTTCATTGAAACATGATCACTTTCACCATCTTCAGAGTCTGAATATAACAGATCACTTTCTTCATCTTGTGAGGCTAGGTTATAAAAGCTACCAACTGAAAAACTGTATGTGTTCCTGAAATATAAATAAATGGAAAAAACAGCAATAGAAAAAACACCATGTCATTTATCTTTCAACTACTGATAGGTTACTGTACATATCACAGTTAGATATAAGGGGACTGAAATGCATGTCAGAAATTACGGCGGGGCAACTCACAGCTGCAGACAACAGCGACACCCCCAGCCTATGAAGGACCACCGAGGGTATGCGGCCAACACCATGCGGTTCCGAGCAGGAGCGGCTCACCTGTCTGGGTCCCAGGCGCCCCTCTTGCTCCCAACTGACACTGCACCAGGCGAGCAGGAAAAGCCACCTAGGCCTGGGCAAAAGTCTTCCTCGCCAAGTTAGGGGCGGAGATGCCACCACTCCAAGCAACGCCGTGGTGCAGGCCATCGTCCATACCAGGTCCGAGGCAGAACAGGCCATCATCTGTTCCTCAGTTGCCAACCCCCTGAAGGGCTGTGACACAGGCCATCATCCATGTCAGGTCGAGGCTGAGCAGGCCATCGTCCGCTCCTCTCCTGCAGTCTCCCCCAAGAGTAGCACTGCAACACAGGCCATCGTCCATGTCGGGTATGAGGCAGGGCAGGCCATCATCCGCCCCTCTGCTACTTCCTCCTGTAGGACAGCGACACAGGCAATCGTCCGTGTGTGTACCATCCCCACGGTATATCCATGCCCCTCCCCCCCCCTGCATATGTGTCCCCCCTTTTTTTTCCCCCCCCCCCCCGTATCTCCACTGCTAGATCAAACATGCTGACTCCAACCTCCTCACAGTGTGGGCTAGGCAGATGTAACCAGTAAGGGGCTGACACTATTAAGGGGAACACCCTGTTTCTTTTCTCCATCATTAAAGCCCTTAAATAGCTACTCCAGGACTTTCATTAAATCACCAAAGGACTATGGATAACATGAGGCAGAACAGGCCATCATCTGTTTCTCGCCTACAGGAGGCTCCCTTTCCCCTTCAGGAGGTAGGGTACAGCAAGCCCAGACTCATGTTTTCCCTGCAGTCCGACGGTCAGAGGAACTGCTGTGTAGGCCATCGTCCGCACAGGGGAGGCTGAGCAGGCCATCATCCGCTCCTCACCCTCTGTCTCTCGGGCGTCTCCTGTTGAGGAGGTCCCTTGCCTGGACCACTTTGTTTCCTGTGGCCAGGCGGGACGTACTTCCTCTCCCACAGGAGGTGAGTCCGGGGGAAGACCTCCTGCTGGAGGCGCATTGGCAAGGCCCTATCCAGGGCCTTGGCTCCCTTCAGCCTGCCCCTCCAGTGCAGCCCTCGAGACAGAGGTCCCAGCAGAAGGGTCGCCTCCTGCGTATCCAGCTGGCGACGCCCCCTGCCTGAGGTTGCCGAGAGGTGACCCTGACGGCAACTCCTCCCTCCAGCAGTTGCCGCAGTCCTTCCCCAACGGCGACCCCAGGGGCAAGGAAACCTGGCCCCCAGACACCCCGGGGGCTACCCAGGACTCCAGGGTGAGGCCTCCCTCCTGTAGGGACACAGCCCGGCACTCCCCGGCACCAGCACCAGGCCCACCTGCTCTTCCTCTTTGGCCCCAGTCCCGAGCCCCACACTCCCTGCCGGGGCTTCAGGAAGGGCGAGCCTCCCACTACCCCACCAGCCAGAGAGGCCTGGAGACGACTGAAACGCCCCCCCCCTCAATGATAGTGAAATTGTATAGTGTGGTGGACTGAATACAGACCAGTATAAATTCACAAGGCCGTTACTGTGATGCGAAGTGGTCTCTACTTAAGTGAATTGGCCAAAATAACATTACCGTGTTCCGCAGTATCTAGAACTGGAGAACCCACTGTGTGTGTGTATACAGAGACTTGTATAAATCATTTGAAGCACAGTGTAACCCTTGAATGGTATCTACTTTTGATATCTCCCCTCCCCAGTGATATTATACTAGCAGGTGCGTCTATTGAAACTTGGAAGTAACAGTGCCGCCCCTTACATATCACATACTTAACCTCTCCCCTCCCCAGTGACAGTGCACCTAAATAAGACGAACCAGAAGTGCAACTAGAACATCAGCCTGTGTGTTCCCTAGTGGTGAAATAGTAAATCCCCCTCCCCGTGACACCGACGTCCAGTCCCCATACGAGCACGCCACCCGGCAAGTGACAAGAGTAAAATGTAACTCCTTATACTGTAATATAAGTGCCGTCCAGTGCTATAATACTATTGGTGCAATGGCCATTATGTTCATAATTATCAGACATCTCAGTGTCATATAAGTGCCGTGAATACTGTGTTCATACTACCATACTTTTCCCACGGCAGGGAGATGATGATGATGATTTAGATTTGCCTCCCCATTGGGAGGACACGGGCAAAAACAAAAGCCCGTCAGAGAAAAGCTATACAAAGATTTAGGGTTACAGGTTAACGTGGGGGAGGGTAGGTAGCCACAACCCCCAAAATCACAGAGGCAGGTGCCCGAGCAATAGTTTCTGCAGCCAAACGATAGTCGTCATCCCTGAGAAGCTGCTCACCAAGGCCACGCCGAAGACAATATGTTGCGGGACAGTCAAGAATATAATGTAAAAGAGGTGTTGCACTAATGCCGAAGCAATGAGGGCACGGCTCTGGGTTTCCACCAGTCATCTGGTTATAACATGGATATCCCAGATGCAACCGGTGAAGCTTGACAAGAAGGTGATTGGGTGTGCCGGTGGGTACATCAACAGGTGTATAGGTTGTAGCAATGGCATACCAGGTGGCAGAGCGAGAGCCTTCGTATACCTGGAATTGATGATCTTCCCGGGAAAGACGGTGGACAGCGTCAGTTACTTGTCACAAGATGCGAGATAAGCTAGGTCGTAACGAAAAGGTGACGATAGGGAGAGTGCAGGCGAGGTGAGCAGCAGCATCAGAATGCTCGTTGCCCATAATTCCAACATGTCCAGGAATCCAGTGTAGATAAATTTCACCTCCCCGGCTGGCGATGGTAGTTGCAACAGCCAGGATGGAGGTAAGTAGGAACCTGTTGTCTGTGAAATTGAGCTGCTGCAGGCCATGTATAGAAGAGAGGGAGTCTGTATGTATAATGATGCGCCGATGGGGGAAGCGATCGGCATGGCGAAGAGCACCAAGGATAGCAACAAGCTCAGTTTGGTAGGCTGAAGCGCCAGAGGTGATACGCCAGGACTCAACCCACTTGTCACAAATAAAAGCAGCGCCTGCAGTCCCATCAGCACCCACAGACCCATCTGTATAATAGACGGCAGCATCAGGAGTGTAGAGAGCCTTGAAGAAGAGCAAGAAGAGAGGCCCTTGGGTCTGCCACAGTAGGCTCAACACACCTAATCACAGGAGGAAGCCAGGGTGGTGCTGGAGCATAGGCAGGGTCAGGCAAATCAGGACCACCCCTGATGGCATCAGCGGCATCAAGTCTGCAAACTGCGTTGGCGGCATGGAGAATCCAATCACCTCCAGGGCGTGGATTCGGGGGCTGATCAAGTGTTCGCCGGAGGAGAACAGAGACAGGAAGGTGGGGCCGGTGCCTGCATAGCTTAGCAGCGACAGCTGCTGTTTGTGCCCAAATGCGATGTTGCAGAGATGGGAAACCGCTCTCAGCCCGAAGATTAACAAGACGCGTCCACGGTGGTGTCCCAAGCATCGCACGTAGGGCAGTATTTTGTACCACTTCCAGGGAACGATGAAGCGACTCTGAGATCCCAATGAGACATACAGCCCCATAATCCACAAGGGATCGGATGGCGTGGGTGTAAAAGGTACGCAGGACGCTGTACGAGGCACCCATATTGCGGCTAGAAAGGGCTTTGAGGTCAGAGATGCGAGTAACCACCCGTTCCCGTACATACCTCACATGGCTGGCAAACTTAAGATGGCTGTCGAACCAGACGCCTAGGTACTGGTGACATCGTACAAAGGCAAGGCGTTGACCCCCAAGGAGAAGGGGACGGTCTGGGTGGCGAAGACCAAAAGGTAGGCATTTGGTCTTGTTAAAGTTGATTTTTAGACCAAGGTCGCAACATTTGTCATGAAGGCGGGCGAGTGCAGTTGGTGCCTGGGTATAGCAGTTTCGCCCAGAGAAGACCAATGCTAAGTCATCTGCATAGGACAGTAGAGAAATCCCTTGACCATAGTCAACAGTGAGCAGTTCCTCTATCAACACATTAAATAAAAGAGGACTGAGAACACTTCCCTGGGGTGTGCCATTGACGTGTGGATAAGGGGGGGATATTTTGCCTTGGAATCGCACACAAGCAGCTCGGTCGAGAAAGAAGTCCCTCACCCATGAGAGGAGGCGACCACCCACGCCCTTGGCTGCGAGGGCTGCCAGTACTGCATCCAGGTTGGCAAGTTCAAACGCCTTCTCGAGATCGAGGAAGACAGCCATGCCACGACCACTCCTCAGTTCGCCAAGAAAGGAGGCCAAACAGTGCTGAGCATTCCTGCCAGGGAGGTAAGCGAAGAGCCGTGGATGGAGCGGTCCCAACTTCCAGGCAAGACGAGAGAGGATTAGCCTCTCAGCAGTCTTGGCAATACAGCTGAGGAGAGATATTGGCCTCATGGAGTCCGGGTTGCGTGGCTTAGGGATGGGGTGAATAATGGCTGTCTTCCACGATCCCGGGAGACGCCCTTCAAGCCACGAGTGATTAAACAGATCCAGGATGCGAGCCTTCCCTCCTTGGCTGGTGCGAGCCAAGAGGGAGTAGGCAAGGCCATCAGGGCCTGGAGCCATATCCTTTCTGCCGTTTAACACTCGATCCAGCTCCCCAACAGTGAATAGGTGGTCTGCAACGTCAGGTCGAGAGCAAGCATCCTCAACCAAGGCCCTACGGGGGCCTGCAAGACGAGCTTGCAGATCACCGATAGACTGTGGGAGGCTAGCGGGGGCAGTACGGGCAGCAAAATGAGCAACAAGACGAAGTGCCTCGCCAGCAGGGTCAGGATGTGAAGGTGTTCTTGCCGGTCGGGGGGAGTAGACAGACTTAATCCGTGCCCACATCTCACCAAGTGTGGAGTGGGAATCTAGTGACCTGCACCACCTCATCCAAGCCTTGTCCCGAATGCGGCGCTTTTCCTGCGAGATGTGTCGCTCCACTGCAGCCAAGTATTTCCTGGTCAGAAGAAGGCCGCCGACGGTAGGTCTTGCGGGCCGAGTTCAGCCGATGGTTAAGCTCTTGGACCCGCTTGTTGTAGAACCAGTGGTCCTTGACGAAAACCGTGGGGCGCTTAGTGAGGGGAATACTGGCTGCAGCGGCGTGACGTAAGGCATGGGCAACCTGCTCAGCATGGTCCTCAAGGGAATGCGGGGGAACAACAGTTTCCATGGCGACCTCCACAGCCTGCGCATGCTCTGGCCAGGATGCACGCCATAAGTCCCAGCAGGAAGGAGGCGGCGGAGGAGGTGAAAGAGGAGCCGCCTGCAATTCCATCACCACAGCAAAGTGATCACTGGTGAGGAATGAGTGCAGGGACCACGTCGACACACTAGCAAGAGATGCAGAGGCAATGGAAAGGTCGAGCCTGCCGCCTTTGACATGCGTGGGCTCGGACATGTTGTTTAGTAAGGAGATCCCCGCAGTTTCCTCGAGGGCCATGGCAACATGTCGTCCTGCCTCATTCACCGGAAGGGGCGAGGAGAGGATGGGGTGGTGAGCATTAAAGTCTCCCCCAATGACTGTGGGTACAACAGAAGCGTGATTTAGAAGCTCCCCAACGTCTAGGGTCCCACCGTGACTTTTATAGATATTATATATAGTTAAGGAAGTCGTGGCAAGCTGCAGGGTTACAGCTTGAACTTCAACACCCTCTCCACAGTGAATAGGGGGGTTGCATTCTGTGCAGGGGATGTAGTTCTTCACAAGGATGGCACAACCCCGTGTAGTGCCCCGGACCCTAGGTAGAAAGAATCCGTTGTAGCCTCGGAGTCTAAAAGGGGAGCCGTGAGGAAGGAGCGTCTCCTGCAAAAGGAATACATGGCTATTCTCCGTGTCAGCCACTTCCTGGAGGTGAGGGAGCTTACTCCACGCCCCCAAACAGTTCCACTGCAATACACGGAGGTAGGCAGGAGTGGTTAGAGTGGGGAAAGGTGAGCAGTCCCGTGCAGGAGACCTGGAGCATCGCACTCTGCCTCCACCATTGCCGAAGCTAGGGGGAGCCTTGGTGAGGTGTGAACTGGGCCTTGAGGGTGTGCAGGCTGGCACCGGGGGGCAGGAGCTCTGCATTTTTCCTCTGTCACTGCTGNGGCTGGGGCAAGTGCCGGTGGAGGTGTGACCAGGCCTGGAGAGAAAACTGTCTGCCGCTGACGATGAGTAGCCCTTCGCTCTGCCTCTACCACTGCTGAGGCTGGGGCTGGCCCTGGGGAGGAGGTGACCTGGGCTCGGCGGCGACGCTGAGGAAGTGGAGCAGAAGGCACCTTGGCCCTGGCTGGCTCCTTGGCCCTGGCTGGCTCCTTGGCCCTGGCTGGCACCTTGACCCTTACTACCTTGACTGGAGATACAGGATGAGGAGCAGAGGGAGAGGGGGGAGGCCGCTTTTTCGCTTCCACCATCTCTGTTAGAGTCTTGTCTACCGTATCCAGAAGGGGCGTTGAGTTTATTTGTTTGCCATGGAGCTCCCCCAGTAGCTGAGCCAAGCACAGGGCTATCTCCCTTCCAAAAGCCCGCAGTTCGTTCTCGGTGAAGAGAACCTGAGGAGAGCCTGCTGTGGAGGGCGAAGGTGGAGCAGGTATGTTGGTCGGTGGCAGGGTCACGGCTGGTGTAGGATGATGGACCTCCACTGTTACTGACTGATGATTGAGGGCCGATGGGAGAGGCGGAAAAGCACTCTCGTCTAGAGCCGGAGGGGGAGGAGCTGCTGCATTGCGCTGCTGACCCCAGACAAAGGTCCCTGGTGGTGCAGGCGTAGTGCTGGTTGCTTGCTGCTGCTGAACCCAGGCCACCTGTCGTTCTCGACCCCGCAGGACGTGTGCGGCTCTCATTGGGCAGCTTGGGTGCCAAGCATGGTGCGGGCTGGCGCAGTTGGGACAACGGGATGCGATTACTTCCTTGGCCTTGAACTTGGTCAGGCAGTGGTCTGTCTCGTGTGGTCCGCTGCACATTCCGCAAACTACAGGCCTGCGGCATGTGGCTCGGTGGTGTCCATACCGCTGACACCGGTAGCAGCGGAGTGGTTCGGGAGTGTAGGGACGGAGGAAGTAGGTGCCCCAGTTCCCTAGGTCAATGGAAGGCAGCAGAGGACCCCGGAGGGTGACAAGGACCTGGCGTGTCTCCTCCCTGGTGCGCTGCCTCTGGCAACGGGTAGCCTCTTCTACCTGAGGGTGGCGCAAAAGAAGGTCGACTTGCATCCTCAGGGGATACCCCATGACGATTGCCCTGGTCGACCGTAGCCCTGGACTGAGCTCGACAAGTTTGATGGGGGAGGCCTCGTCCACTGCCGCCGTTCGTAGGAGATCGTACGATGCTTCGTCCTTGGGTACTAACACCGAGCTCCCATCTTTCCCAATGACATTGGAAGTCCTGAGTCCTGGGAGGTGATGTTTGAGGGCTGCTACAGCATCGTAACTGGTCACGTGGCCTTCCTGCAGAGGCACGCTAAAGGCTGGAAATTGTGAGCGGGTTGGAGGGGGCACAGCCACTGTCACTGAGGGGCGAGCAGCCAGAGGAGTCCTGTGAGGAGTCCCTGAGCGTCGTGCCGGGGTGGGACCGTTTCCCTGTCTGCGATCCCGGGACCTCTTGGTGGTAACTAGCGAGAAGCCCTCAGCATCAACACGGTCAGGAGCAGCAGCGGAAGAGGCTACAGGAGTGTCAGGGGCATCGCTTTCCACAGCCATCCGTTCGTGGATGCGAGCAGCCTTGGTAGGCCATGGTGTGGTAGAAGGCTCGCAAACGTCAGGCTGAGACCGAATGGCGGAAGCACCAGCTGAAGAAATTGGCAGAGAGGGGCGTGCATCCTCGGTAACTGAGGAGTGAGAGCTAGAGGTGGAAGAGCGACGCTCCCTCTTACTCCCCATAGTGCAGGCAGGCCTAGAAGAACATTGCCTCTGAGGCACAGGTTGCGGGATGTTGAAGGGCCTCGAAGGAGGCACATCCTGAGGAGACCCCATCACAGAAAAACTCCCCGACAACTAGCAGACTACACACACACACTCACAAACACCAGCAAAAAAAAAAAAAAAAAAAAAAAACGGCCAGTTCCCTACAGTAACGGGCGCCTAAACTCCCCACCCTCTAAAGGGCGACGCAGGAGACCCAGGAGACCCGTTACTGCCCCGTGAGGGACTTCCCTAGTCTAACAGAGCCGCCCTCACTGCCTCCTTTAACCAGGCCCTAATGGCCCCCCCTCATGGAAGTGCCTTAACGGCCCCCCTTCAGGGTTCGGCGTCGTACTACAGTGAGGGACACTAACGGCGGGCCGGAAAACACACACACACACACACACACAGCAAGACAGCAGTCTACTCTTCTGAGACAGAGTCCCTGAAAAAATAGGAAAACTCAGAAAAATTCTCCTCAGTGTCTGAGACTAAGTCCCACAACTGCCCAACACGGACTAAACTTCCAAAAAATCTTCCTCTATAACTGAGACTAAGTCCAGTGTGAGAGAGAGACGGGCCAGAGGTCTGCACAACGCACTGGCTGGACATGGAGTGGGCAGGGAGAGAATCTAACATTTGTGTAAACTTGTCTGCAGCCAATGATCACTTGACCTATTTCCCTTGTAATGGTTTAATGTAATATTTGTATCTGGGATTACACTTTGGAATATGTTTATATGTTTGGTTTCTGCCGTGTTTTTGTGTCCTGTCCTCCCTCTGGTATACTGACCCGGTCTCGAGAAAGAACCCCACCATAAGTCTGCGTACTCGAGGTACGAGAAGTCGGCCCTCAGAGACGTGGCAAGTTAAGCTCCCACTTCTGAGTTGCGAAAACGCAACTCAGAAGTAACACCAGACGAAGTAAATATTTCCCTTAAAAATATGAAATGAGGAAAGGCTCCGGGAGAAGATGGAATAGCAGCAGATTTACTGTTGGATGCAGGAGTAGAGTACAAAACAGGCTTGCTCACTTATTTACTCAGTGTATAACAAAGAAGAAAATTCCCCAAACATGGTGTACAGCAATAGTTAATTTACAAAAAAAGGTGACAAAAGACCTTAGTAACTATCAACCCA
Organism: Birgus latro; assembly: GCA_018397915.1. Taxonomy (NCBI): domain Eukaryota; kingdom Metazoa; phylum Arthropoda; class Malacostraca; order Decapoda; family Coenobitidae; genus Birgus; species Birgus latro. The sequence continues at coordinate 32,007 of JAGKTI010002628.1, read as the reverse complement.
TTAGCTTATTATCAGTCATTTAAGTCCTTACGAACAGAATAACAACAAATTTGGAGGAAAACCAACCTCGTGAACAGGCAGGATTCCGAAGCGAGTATTCATTCGATTACTGATCATCTACACACTATGAAACTACAGGATATAATAAACACTGAGCTCTATAGTATGGATAGGCTGCGAGCGTATGACTTTGGCCGCCACACCAGTACTCAAATTCAAATTCAAATACTTTAGATCCACGAAGCAGTGGTTATTAACAGATACACTCGTCACTTATAAAACAAAAAACATGTATGGATTATGATTTTTTTTCTGCCTAGTTCAGCGAATTATATCGGGTACATTTAGCCGATGAGTATAAAACAATGTCATAGGTTGCTGCAGTACAGAACTTACCCTTTATGGCACTAAGGCAGAGAAAGGTAATGGCAGAAAGGGAAAAGATAGTGTGGTATGAATGTTGAAATGATAATGTTGAAGCTGTTTTATGTCGAAGAAATGGTGTTCAAAAGATGTGGGAAGTCCTTAGACTATCCATGTCATAAAACCACTGCATGAAACCTTATGTCCAGATTGATAAAAAGTCCGGACGAAACATATGGAGAAAGTATGGAGATAAATGTGCCCCGTTTAGTGGCCTCATTCATGCAGGGTTACTGGGGAAATATCTTCCCGCCCCACCCCAGGGGGCAGTAATGTTATAGAATTAGCAACAAGATATATATCTTACTTGTGAAGTGTAACGCCATCTCTCTCCGATGAATTCCTGCGCCCATCTTTGTATCCGTAAGCTGCACAGTGGACCATGGCACATATTTCCCGGAATCATCAGCTGCTTTCAAAAACCCACAGGGCAGCTGAATACAAAAACGCAGGGATCAGCCGTGGTTCAGTTCAGTTGGTATGCGGGAGTGTTACCTTTGTAACGGCAGTCCCTGATGTCTTCTTACAGATCGTTAAAGTATATGCCACTTTGACCGCGATTCTCTTTTCTATCTTCTATCGTGTTGTTGTTGTTGCTATTGTCTTTACTGCTTTCCTTTTAACCATATTCATTTTTTGTTTTCTAATTTAATTCTTTAATATTTTTTCCCCTTTTTTTCCACATATTATATAGGACTCTCTTCTTCTCTTCCAGATTTTCTTTCCGAAATCTCTTCATAGTACGATTTGACATGGCTGCCGCTACACCAGCGCCGCCCTGGCGGCGTCTACATAAATTACGCGGTGCTACCCAACCTTAGGTTTTGTTGATAATGAAAAGGCTTTCGACTCAGTGGAACACATTGTGATGTTATGAACATATACAAAGAAAGCACTTTGACAGGGTTCCAAAGAAAGTTTGTGAAAGTGAGATTGGGAGCAACGTCACTTTATGTATTATGGAAGAAAAGAGTGGAACAATATATTGATGAAAGAGAGGGAAGAGAGAGAGGTGTGTGAGAATATGGTATCTTGGAGGCATTTGTCACAGACATATACTTTGTTCAGGGATTTCCAGGAGGAAGCAAGGCATCGGAAATGATATTTCCCCATTCCTCATACTTTCTTCTTTACTGTACAGTGTTATATTCCTTCCCAATCTTTTATAATGGTATGACTTCACCTCAGCTAATTTGAGCTACAGTATTTTCAGCAGAAATACCCTGTGTATGTTGAAGAAGAAGCATATTACTAATAGCGACGATAGTTTAAGTCTATCTATCTATTGCCAGACGCCTCAATCCCGAACGGGGTAGCCACAGACAAATCGCCTCCATGTCACTCTGTCCCCTGCCATTTCACTACCACGCTCCCAACTCACACACCCCTCTCTCATATACCTCTCCACTCCATCCCTCCATCTCATCCTCGGCCTCCCCCTCCCTCTCGCCCCCTCCACCTCACTCACATACACTCTCCTCGTCAATCTTTCACTCTCCATCCTCTCCACATGCCCAAACCACCTTAACGTGTTTCTCCTAACGCTTCCCATCAC
>JAGKTI010002628.1:0-29870 GCA_018397915.1 Birgus latro | reverse complement strand
TCCTCATCCACTCTCTTCTTACTCTCTCTTACTAATCTTTTCACCTCTCTCCTCCTCACTACATATAACTCTCTCGTCCGTCTCTCAGCTTCTTCGTCGCCCCTGTTCCTCATCCACTCATTATATGCTTTCTTCTTTTGTGCCACAGCCTCTCTCACCTCTTCAGTCCACCATGCTGTTCCCTGAACCCCCTTTCGTCTTCTCTTCACCCCACACACCACCTCACATGCTGCACAGATTTCTTCTGTGAATACCTTGCACACACCCTCCACATCCCCCATCTGCTCCAATCTATATTTACCCAATCGCTCCTCCACTTCCCTTCTATATTCAGCCTTTATTCCATCCTCTTGTAACTTTTCTACCATCCTTGTAACACATACTTCCTCCTGTCTTTCCCTTCTTCTCTTCCTCCATCTTGTTTGGACTCTGATTCTGGCCACCACCAAGTGGTGGTCAGAAAGTCCACTCCCCCAACCTCTATATACTCTTGCATCTATTATACATCTTCTCATCCTTTCATCCACACACACAGTCAATCATTGCCTTCCGTTCATTCATTCCCCGGTCCTCTCTTCTCACCACTCGCCATGTATACCTATGGATCATTTTGTGCCTGAAGAGGGTATTAACTACCACCAACCCCCTCCCAGCACAAATGTCCACTAAAGCACTGCCATTCTCATCCATCTCTGCAGGCACACCCCATTCACCAACCACTCCATCCACCTTCTCATTCCCTACTTTTCCATTATAATCACATTAAAGTTCATGCATTGTAATTAATCATCTGTCAACAAATCATTACTGTAATTCTCACCTTGAACCTGCTAGATGATGATATTTAGGAGTAGTCCCTCCAAAGGGTCCCAATCTGCTTAGTGGCGCAGCTTTCTGGGGTACCATTGTGCTTTAAACATGGTCCAGGCGTAGGTTCACCTCTGAACAATATTTTTTTTCCTTAGGTATTAAAAAAATACCCAGTAAATTGCACAATCCACTCCAGCAACTCATTTCATGTTTATAGTAAACTTAGAATATGGGGGGAGGGGGACATGGCCTCTCCTTGATCAGGGTGTAGATATTCACCTGCACTGGCCCCATCCTACCTAAACCTGGTTGGGGTGATGGTCTGCCTCTCTGCAAACGTTCTTTTTCCAAGGTAAAAAACTGGCGGCACACTGAGAACAAACATGAGCTCACACTTTTCTTTTTATATAATGGTGTGAATTTTGTATCATTTACTTTTAACATGTACAGTACTGTACTGCAATAAATAATTCTCTGGTAATTTATCAGTAGTAATTCTGGAACAAGACATAACTGTACCTGCGTCTGTATTCTGTGTTCTTAGCGTACCGGTAATACAGCAGCCTCTTAAACCAGAATAGAACACTGGTGGTAGCTAGAATAAAACAATATAATTTTCTAATGGCCTGAAAGGATTAAGCTAGCAAAAAAATTATCGATAACCCACCATGAGCACTGAATAGATACAGATAAACATCCCACTGGTGCGCAGGCCAGAGGTGAGGGAACGGTACTTGGGTGTGCAGGGAGTACTGAACATGGCTGAGGACCGAGGCTATCTGGTACAGCCCGAAAATCCTGCGCTGGTTCCTCCACCCACTAACATCAAGAGGTTCCTTGCCAAGTTCCCCGCTTATTTTGACCTTTGGGATCCATACTTCCATGAACGGGTGAGGGTGGAGTTCTGGGACTGTACCCTTGGTCAAATTTAAAGAAGAAGGGGTGGCAAACGTTTGTGGCCTAGTATACAGAATGCCCTGAGGAGGCACACGGAGGGTGCAGGTACACAGCTACGTATGATATTTGTCGTGACTAACTGCACAGAAGAACAAGTCAGGAGAGAGTGCCATAGTGCTAGAGAGCAATTTGGCTGTAATATGGAAATCTTTTGGTACCAAGCCTTCAGCCATTATGTAAGGAGAAGCAGGCAAGATATGCAGTTAATGAGAAACCGAGAGGAGGTGTGGCGGCTGCAACAACATGTGGGTCACCTGGCCAACCTCCCTAAGATAGCCATCAATACCTGGGAGGCCAGGTTTCTCAATGCCCACCCTGGTGATGTAGTGGACATGGCTGAGCTAGAGAGTGGCCACAGAGATAAGCGTTACCTTGTTCCTTCAGCAAAGAAAAGAAGGCTACTCACAGATGAAGTTTGGAATAAGTACAATGCCAAGTTAGCCTGGAAGGGATGGCTAGACTCCTATCTGAACACCATTAAAGAAAATCCTGACTATTGCTGAAAAGTGTGGCACCCTACAATTCTTTTTTATTTCTTCTATCTATAGTTCTTTATGCATCTGTATCAGTATATCAGTCTACCTATATCTGCCTATCTATTTATAACTATCTACCTACTGAACTGAAATGACCAGTGGGTTCCTAGTGCCAGGTCTCAAAGACCATACTGTATAGCACTAATTAAAAGCAAAGATATACGACTAGCAATGAAAAAGAAATTATAGAAGGCGTAGAAATGGTTTTCGCGTAGAAGTGGTCTTGGCGTGGAAATAGTTTTGGCGTAGAAATGGTCTTGGTATAAAAGTGGTCTTGGCGTGGAAATGGTTTTGACGTAAAAGTGGTCTTGGCATTAGACGTGGTCTTGACATAGGAACGGCATTAACGTAGAAGTGGTATTGCTGTTGAAGTGGTATTGGCGTTGAAGTGGTATTGGCATTGAACTAATCTTGTTACTGAAGTGGTCTTGGTGTAGAAGTGGTCTTGATGATGAAGTGGTTTTGGCATTGAAGTGATTTGGTAAAGGAGTGGCTTGGCAATGAAATGGCTTGATGATGAAAATGTGTTAGCGATTAAGTGGCTTGGCAATGAACTGGCTATGCCTTAAAGTGGCTTGGGCGCCTGGGATGATAGTGACTTGACTTAACAGTTGGTTGAAAGACTTCCAGGAAGAAAGGAAGGGTCAACATCAATGGAAAGTCCTTAAACTATTCATGCCATGAAAACAAATGTTTAATCTGACAGGAATAAAGGGAATTTAGAGGTCAGAAGAAATATGGAAATATCTAGAAGAGGCAGGTCAGAAGAGAAGGAGACAGTACGAAGAGAAAGACTGGAGACGAAAATGCCCCTTTTAGTCGCCTCTTACGACAAGCAGGGATACTGGGGAAGTATTCTTCCCCCCCCCCCCCCCCGGGGGGCTCTATATTTGTGTATCTATGTACTCTATCTATCCATCTGTCTACTATATTATATATATTGCAATCCTTTGGTTATAGTGGTTATCATATCAATGCCAGATGAAAATCTGCACTCCTGTTATAGCCCATCTTTTGGCTCTGTAACTGTTATGCTACGTATTTGTGGGCCGGTTTCTCGTCCCTCAAATATGCAGGCTACAGCGGGTCCCTATCCTCGACCGGGTTGGCACTTCTAGGGAAAGGACTGGACACAAACACAAGGCAGTAACTGTTACACACATGTATTACAAATATCTTTCCAGAAACAATGGTGCACAAATTAACATACATTAGATGCTGGGTTGGCCGGGGATGGGTTAACACAAGATTTTACTTGACTGGAAGTCTGTCTCTCTGCCGGCTTAGGGGAATTATGGTAGTATTCACCCAGCACTTATTGCAATTAGATTACACTTACAATTCAAGACACAGGAAAGCACTTGCTACAGTTTCCCTTGTTAGTATAGCACTGGACGGCACCGATGCACTGATACACTGATGCAATTTACGTTAATACCTGGTGTCGATAGACACTCACCTGGCCAACAGCCTACCTCGATTGGAGTCTACCGCACTATGATACACTGTGAGGGGAGACTGAGGTATTTCCATTTATTACCGTGGTGTTTCGCTTGCGTGCCTATACACTGGTGGGGGGGACGGGGGAGAAGTTACATGAACAAGGGAATGGGACGATTAATATGATGTTGTTCCGTTGGTCACTGAAGCATTTCACTTGCGTGCCGGTACACTGGGGAGGGATAAGTTATAATGGGCCAATGGAATGGCAAAATCTATATGATATTATTGTTCGGTTGGCCACTGGAGTGATCTTACACTCTGGGTTCCTGGTCAATTTATCACTATGACACACTATAAGTAATCACTACCGTACACGTACATCTGAGTTTAAGACAGCACACACTATTTAAGTCCACTCAATGCTCTATCACTGAAGGGCCGTTGGTACATTCCTCCGTCTGGAGGACTGACAGAGTGGCTCACCCTGGTTGAGGCCCCACACGTAGACAGGGGGCTAGGGGCTCGGCCCTAAGAGAGCCAGGAGACGGGCCTGACTTCGAGTCCGGGAGGGACTCGGAGTGGTCTCACCAATGGGTAAGTCGTGCCCTGTTGTTCAGGGCAACTCCCAGGGTGATTAGGGACCCAGGGCACAGGAACCCGGGGTGGCTGGAGGGCGGCGTTGCCATCAGGATCACCACGTGGGAACCTCGGGCTGGAGGAGTGGTGGACCGGTCTGGGCGTTGGCTGCCACATCTGCTAGGGCTCTGCCTTGGCTGCTGCTCACACAGTTGGAGTCGCAGGGAACCAAGACCTCGGGTGAGGCCTTGCCACGGCTCGGGGGACGGGTCCTCTCAGGCTACAGGATCTCCTTTGGAAGAGAAGCGGACGGTGGCCGGCTCAAACTCCGGCCTGACATGACTAGTGGCCAACGTCGTAACGGCATAGGAGACTGCAGCTTCCATGCGGCTAATGGCCTGCTCTACCTCTGGCTGGACGTGACTAGAGGCCAACATCGTGGTGGCACAGAGGGTTGTAGCTCTGGTGCTGCTAGGGGCCTGTACCATGGAGCGAAGAGGACTAGCAGCAGAGGGACGGACAATGGCCGATCCTGCCTCGTACCCAGTACGGCTTGTAGCCGATACTGCGGCGCTGCTCTGGGGGGAACAACCACAGGAGGCGGACGACTGTTGGCCTGTCCTGCCCGACCGACACGACTTACGGCCTGTGTCGCAGCCCTATAGTGGAGATGCAACTGGGGAACGGACTGAGGCCGGTTCTATCCCGTACCTGGTACGACTGTCGCCAGTACCACGGCGTTACGTGGAGTTGCTAACTCCACCCCTTACCTGGCAAGTGAAATTTTGGCCAGAGACCAGGCACCGGCGACTGCTACCTTCCCGGGGCATCGGCTGGGAGTAAGAGGGGCGCCTGGGAGGGATACAGGTGTGCCGTTCCTGCCCCGAGCCGCCCGGTGTTAGCGGCGGGCCCCCAGTAGTACTTGGGGGGTTGGGGGAGCTGGTGTTGTTGGCTCCGGCCATCGCGTCGTCTGCAGCTCGTTTCTAACTTCTGTATTTCAGTAACATTGTTATTATGCATCTGAGCTGGTTTCTGTCAACACTGATCTGGTTTCTGTCAACACTGATGGATTTGAGGAATTCAAAGATGAGGCCCAACTTGAGGAGTTAATCCCAGGTAGTGAAGACCACGAACTTTCCACCCCTAGCCCTGGAACCCCTTACACCTCATGCTCATCCCAGGTCACTTTATGGTACATGTTTCTTCCTTATTGTGCCCATTTCATTACTTTCTGTTAACCTAATCATGCCTATGTGTGTTTCTGATACTTACCATAACAGTATGCATTTAAGTGGGTCTAAATTGTCATAAAATGGAAAACTTGTGCTTACACTTGCGATGCCGGATACCAATTAGGATCAACTCCATAGTTTCTGTGCTTTCGTTATCAATTCATGCACCATATTTGGTACCAATTATATGTGATAACCAAGGGATCACTGTGTCTATATGTCTATCTGTCCATCCATCTATCTATATCTATATATCATCTATTATCTATTTATATATAATGGTGGGTGAGTGGATAGGCAGGGTGGGCTGGCATGGGTGGGTAGGTGGGATGAGGTGGGTGTGGGAGTAAGTGGGTGGGGTTGATGGGCAGGTGGGTAAGTAGCCAGGTGGGGTGGCATGGGAGGGTGCGTTGTTAGGGTCGATGGTTGGGTGAGTAGATGAGTGGGTGTGTGGGCAGGATGGTGGTGGTGGGGGTGGAGCAGAGTGGTGTGAGGTGGGTAGGGTGGCATGGGTAAGAGGGGGGAGGCAGGTTGAGTGGCTGGGCGGTGGAGTGGGTTGGAGTGGGTGGGTGCTGGGATGAGCGAGTGGGAAGCGGTGGTTGGGTCTGTAGGGTGAGTAGGTGGGTGGATGGGCAGGGTGGCATGGGTGGGCAGGTAGGGTGTGTGACAGGGCGGGTGGTTGTGTGATTGGGATGGGGAGAGGTTAACTGGGTGGGAGAGTGCGCGGGTGGGTAGAGTGGTGTGCAGTGGTTGGGAGGTAGGGTAAATGGATAGATATGGTGGATGGTCAGGGTGGTGTGGGTGGGTGGGGAGATGAACTAGTGTTGGTGGGTGTGTGGTGCATGGGATGGAGTGGGGTGGGATGGGCAAGGTATGTGGGTTAGTGGGTAGGGTGGGGGGACAACGTGGATGGGTGGGCAGGTGGAATGGTTTGGAATAAGTGGGTGGGTGGATGGGGAGGATGGCATGGATGGGCAGGTGGGCATGTGACTGAGTGGGGTGAAGGTGGGTTCAGGGGTGGTTAGACAGGACAGCATGGGTGAGTAGGTGGGTGGTTGGGTGCGTATGATGGATGGGGAGGGTGCAGTGGGTACGTAAGCAGCCAGGTGGGGTGCATGGTTGGGTGGGCAGCATGGTGGGTGGCACGGTTGGGTGGGCAGCATGGTAGAGTGGCTTGGCTGGGTGGGTGGGTGGGTACAGTGGCATAGGTAGGCTGGGTGAGTGAAGTGGCGTAGGTGGGCTGGGTGGATAGGCAAAGTGGTGTGGTGTGGCACTGTGTGGTGTGGGTGGGTGGGTTGGTGGGCAGGATAGGTAGTGTGAGTGGGTGGGTGTGTAGGTCAGATGGGGTGGAGTGAAGTGGAGTGGGTGTGAGTGGGCAGTTAGGTGGGATTGCATGAGACAGGTGAGGGTGTGTGAGTGGGATGGGGTGGGGTGTGTGGGTGGGATGGGGTGGGGTGTGTGGGTGGGATGGGGTGGGGTGTGTGGAAGGGATGGGGTGAGGTGTGTGGGTGGGATGGGGTGGAGTATATGAATGGGATGGGGTAGGGTAGGTAGGTGGTGTGGGCAGGAAGAGTGGAGTGATGTGGTATGGTGTGGTGAGGGTAGGTAGGATGGTGTGGGTGGGTAAGACAGATGAGTAGGTAGGTGAGTAGGTGGGCAGGGTAGATGAGTAGGTGGGTAAGTGGGTGTGTAAGTGGGGCATGGGAAGGAGTGAGTGGGTGGTGAGGTGTGTGGGTGGGATGGGAAGGAGTGAGTGGATGGTGAGGTGTGTGGGTGGGATGAGAAGGAGTGAGTGGATGGTGAGGTGTGTGGGTGGGATGGGAAGGAATGAGTGGATGGAGGTGTGTGGGTGGGATGGGAAAGAGTGAGTGGATGGTGAGGTGCGTGGGTGGGATGGGATGGAGTGGGTGGATAGTGGGGTAAGTGGGATAGGGTGGTGAGGGTGTGTGGATGGGATGTGGTGGGGTAGGTATGAGGTGTGCAGGCAGGGTGGTGTGGGTCTGTGGGCAGATGACGTGAATGAGTGAATTGGTAAGTAGGTAGTAAGAAAGTTGGTCCATGGCAGGCATAGGTCCATGGGATGTCTGTTGGAAAATGGACCTAAGTAGGAACACAGGTCTAAATGGGTAAAAATAGGTTCATGGCATAGAATAGGTCCATATGCAGACTGATGTGTCCTCATGTAGCAGAAATTGGACAGTGGTGGAAAAAAAAGGTTCATGGGGGAAAATAGGTTCACATGGAAACTACCTCCATGAGCAAAAATAGGTCCATGTGGAAAATGGAGTCACAGGGGAAAACAGATTCAAAGCAGAAAATACCGTTAAGTTCAAAGGGGAAAGTAGGTCCACGGTGAAAATGGATCCAAGGAGGAAAGTCTGTCAGTGTAGGAACAGGTCCCTGAAGGAAAACAGGCATGTGGGGATTGACAGCTAGGGGCTGAAACTGGAGACAGATTTATGTGTTAGCTAATTTTGACAGTCAATAGAGTGACTGTCAGGGTACATGAAGTATATCTGAGGAAAAATAAAATGCACAGAAGGTTAGACTTGTGGGGTGGAGTCAGGACTCTTGTGGTTTGAGTAACGTGTGGATGATTGTGAAGTCAAATGTCTGGATCCAACATAATTCCACCTGTAGGCAATAAAAAGGTGTCAAGATAATGAGGAAGATGACTGTTATTCAATAAAGTATACAAGGGTCCAGCAATCTGAAGCCTATTTCCTTTAAACTTTTTCATAGGGTTCGGCCGATAAGCAATTTTGTTGATTACCGATTAATCAGTAGTCAATAATAAGCTGATTATTAAGAAATTCTAAAAGTGATTAGTCTTCATGAAATTATTGGTAGCACAATGTTAAAGACATCACCCTAATGTTATTTTCGACTTTGTTTACTACCCAACTGCCATCTCCTGTATGGAAAGCAAATAGTTTTAGTCATTTGCCACTCTTCTATAGTCTAGTTCTGTTTTGTTGCAACATCTCGTTTTGTGCATCCTGGTTGTAATTTGTTAGAATTTGCCATTTCTCATGTTCTTGTGGTGATCCTAGATGCTACTACTGTACTACATGATGAAAAACTTGGTTCTTTTATTTTCATTATCTGTCTATTGGTTCCGTAATAGGAGCACATAAAACTAACACAGATAATGTACGGTAACTAATATACTGTACATTTGTACAGGATCTATCTGTCTGTCTATTGCCAGACACCATAATCCCGTAAGGGGTGGCCATTTGCCTTTGAGTTATTTCTTTTCACGGGGAGGGGCACTAACCCTCCACCAACCCACTTGTTGACAAGTAGGGAGCACGTATGGTTTGGTTATATGGTTACCACCCAGCGTTGTAAATGGTTTCTTGGCTTACAGGAAACCATTTGGCTTGTCACTCAATGTAATGCCACCTGTAAAGGAAAGAAAAGCAGTAAGAAGTGACAGGAAATATAGGAGAAATAGGAAGAGAGGGCAGGCACAGAAAAAGAATGATAAAGGCTAAGGAAGAAGTAGGCAGCACTACATCAAGTGAGTGGATGATGGTCGCCACCACCTACCACTAATTTGTATAGGAACTTGTTTGAAATAAATGCTTTGGAGATGGTATCAGAGTTTGGTAACATCACCATACTCATAAACTGACATTAATACCATACTCATAAACTGACATTAATATGCAGGTTAGTATAAGAGACAGAAATAAGCTTCTTTAACTATTCAGCCTCAATTAATTGGTATAAAGGCAGATTACCGATTAATCGGCAAAGTGGCCAATTAGGCCGATTACCAATTACCTGATGATTAATCAGCCAAACCCTACTTTCTCGTGACATTCTTACAATCATTTTATAATTTCTGCATATACAATACCTCAATACCTGCTGCCTTCCCATTTTTTCAACTCCTTTTACAGACCTCATTGCTTTTATCACTGTCTAGACTACATGTTCTTGGCCAACACATTCTTTGTGCAGCATAAAACCTTGCTAAAGTATTGCAAATGTAATAAAATATAATTTACTGCATTGCTTTTTATTACTGCTTAGTTTTATATACAATTACAAAAATTAGTATTCAATAATAACACCAATTGTGTATGTCAATAATGTTCAAGCGACGAGGAGACATCATAGTTACAATTTTTATTCAATTATGACATGAGCTGTCTGTGGGCTCATACAGTACTAAACAAAATACAGTACAGTATAAATATACGGAAATTGAGGTTTGAATCAGGCGACACACAGACCATAGGACAAACAAAAGATCGACAGAACACTTGGTCACATACAGTTTGGCTCAACTCACACTCGTTCACAACAGTCTTGTAGTGCTCCCATAGGGCTGAGGAACATGTACTGTATAACAAAGGAACAACACTACAAGGCGCCTCAACAGTCTCTAATTTAAACAATGAACACGAATGCATGAGCTGCTAGCCCTGGTTGAAATTCGCCTCACTGTCCTCTTCACTGCACATGCTGTTTCCTCCCAATATCAAGCCATGACAATATCCAGTCTATCTCTGGAAAGTCACATATGGTGAATGATGACTACCAAATTGTCACGATAAAACAATAAGGTAGATTCCACTGTTCAAAAAATGCTTGGATAATGGATTACAACACAGAGGACACTTGTGCGTCTGCTGAAAAGTCCACTAATGACGTTAGGGGCAGATTGAAGCATTATGTGATGCATGAGGCAAAAATGGATACTTAATTTCATCAGAGGTTAAAATGGATACTTAATTTCATCACCACCTCAAGCCAGGTCCGACAATTACAAGCAAGTCTGGACATGTACCTTTTCATAACTTGCTTGTGGTGATTCTGAACACATTTAAAATTGCTGTTTTTACAAGATATAGCAACAGGCACATTACAACTTCTGAAAATAATAGTTACACACTTTTTTCAACAGAAAAGCTGGATGGCAACATACTGCCATTTTTTAAAAGAGGTTCTTAAGACTATCAACTCAGAATTCATATAATCCTGTGCATGGAAAAACTGTTTTACTACCCAATAACTGAACCTGATAGGCTATACTTTACAAGTGGTATAATTAAGTAGAAACAACTAGCCTATTCAAGTGAGAGAGCCTGTATATTGTATGAAAAGGTCAGTAATATGGATATATACAGTGTAGGAAAGAAGCATCACATAACATTTCAATAACTGGCCTCAAAGGTCTTGCTGACGTACCCTTTCTATGCATGACTCAGAACAAATACTGTAACTTTTGGATACCAAAAGTCTGTTAGTGCAATGTGCTGCAACCATTATCTTCTTTACAAACTGCTACTTAAATGAACTCACACATGCAGATACAATTTTACCCTTATTTCATGATGATATTATATATAAAAGTCTAGCATTACATGATGGTCAGTCACAGGGAGAATATTTCACCTAGTGTTCACAATACAGCATATATACAATAAAAACTGTTCCTCAATTAATAATTCACACAAGGATAACTTCTAAGCGTAGGCTCAATCATCACACAATAATCCAAATGATCAAATGTAATTCCAAACAACCAACAAACTAAAAAAAAAAAGAAAACCCTGCTGTTCTTTTCTGAATGCAAGCCATGAGGTATAAATGAGTGCACTGGTCTGAGTAAATACAAAATCATTCAGTCTTACAGGTTCAGTTTTCAGCACAAGTTTTCGAGAACCATGCCTATTTTGTGTTCTCTGGCTTCTCCAAAAATCATGCCTAAAAAACAAGACCCAGGGCTGTAAGCACAAACCTTAAATTGAAAATGTGGAATGCAAGTACCCAATGTTTGACATTTATAGAACACCTGTGGTTGTTAGGTATGGTAAGCTGCATCCCACATCACAGGGAAAAGTCAGTAGCAGTACTGGAAGGCATAACACACTCCATTGGCATCTTGTGCTTCAAAAAGTATTGTTGGAACCTATGAACTTGCATACTATTTGTGATTTAAGGTTTAAGTATATAACCCACAAATTCATTCTCATAATGTTGGCAGCAAAATAACCCATATTGTGCAGGAGTTTCGCTTAACAAGCAAAACCAAAACTATCAATAACCCCTTCAATACCCTGAAATTTTTTATCTTACTCTTGCTACCGTCCAGATGGCCATATTCAGATCCAGTGAAGTGAAGGAGTTAAGTCCAAGTTGCCCTCCAAAACTGTTGACCAATTTGAGATTCTTCAGTTTATGCAAGCTATCAATAATTTCAAATAAAGACAAACGAAAAAGATGATAAATGAAAGTGCTGATGAATTCAAGATTATAATGAAAGTGAATATGAATGAAACTGAAGATTAATTAAAATGGTGACAATGAAAGTGAGGATGAATGAAAAAGGTGATTTGATTAAAAATGATGAAGTGAAGACAATGGGACTGACCAGGATGATAAATGAAACAGATGATGAGAGAAAGTGAAGGTGAATGAAAGTGAATAAAGACTGATGAATGAAAGTGAATAAAGACTGATGAATGAAAGTGAACATGAATGAAAAAGATACTGACTAATAGTGAAGACATGAAAATGATGATGATGCATAAAGCTACAAGGTGAATGAAAATGATGAATGCAAGTGAGTGATGGTGTAGGAGTGACAAAAGCAGGCAATTATGAGTATACCATGATGATGTAATGGTGATGACTGACTAATGAAGATGACAACTGTAGGCAATGAATGATGAATGAAGATGACAACTGTAGGCAATGAATGATGATGAGTGAAGGTGTTGAAAGGAGATGAGGAAAATAAAATGAAATGAATGACAGTGATGAGTAATGAGAGACAATAATATCTTATACTCAGTGAAGGAGCAATGAGTGACAATAATATCTTATACTCAGTGAAGGAACAATGAGTGACAATAATATCTTATACTCAGTGAAGGAGCAATGAGTGACAATAATATCTTATGCTCAGTGAAGATGATGAATAAGAGCTAAGAAGAATGACAAATAAAAGATTAATGAAAGAAGATAAATGAAAGTGACGGTGATGACTGAAGATGAATGAAAGTAAGGATAATGGAAGTGGTGACAAACGAGCAAAAATTAATGAAGATGAATAAAACTACAGTGCAAGAAAGTGACTGTGTGAAGTACTGGAACTACATACACGATTAAGAATCCACATTTCATAACAACAGATAAACAAAAGACCTGTGTGGTCCAATGAACAAACAGTTAATTGCATCTTGTAACTATCTGCAGAAAGGACAATGACTGAGAGTCTTCCCATAATTCATCCCTTAAAAAAAAAAAAAAAAAAAAAGTTATGAGAGGATAAAATCATTGTTGAGTGTGTTTTTATAAGGAGGACAGACAAGAAAAGTACAGTGCAAACTCCTTGCACATTCACTGTTCTTCCTGCACAACAAAATCTGACATGGACAACTTCAACCCCTTCATTGTAATGTCTTACTGTACTGCAGTCTTTTCTTGCTGCTTACATACAAACTTGTTCAACCCAAGAAAGACCAGTTATACGAAAGGGGTTAATGGAGGTAATATATAACATCTTTTGTTTTAAAAGTTTCTCCCAAACTGAATACAGTCAAATCTACATACACTCTTTCTCTAGTCCAAAAAGTCTATCCGAAACAGAAAAAAAAAATCTGGAGATGGCAGGACAAACAGGCAAGATATTCTTGAGCTGAACAAGTTGAACACTGACACAATCTCAAATTTAAGAGCACAGTGTTTTATGATAACTAACAGCCATAGAAATATAATGTCCTTCACAACCCCACAGCCATAATAAACCCATTCACTATGATGATATTTCTTCTTCACTCTTGCTACCATAAAATGATCTTATTCAGCTTGGGAGAGACGAACTAGAGGGTTAGATAAAATCTTCAGTAACTTCTTAAGCTGACTAGAAATGCTGGTCAGTAGAAGTATTAAAAAGATGTCATTACAACAGTGGTGCTAAAGAAGGTACTTTTGTGCAGTAGCCAGGCGGCTCTGTCATACCCAGTAAAACAAACACCCCACAACTCTTTCCATATCCCCCAAAAGGGGAATGGTAGACTGCAGGCAGAGGCAACTTTAGTCTGCAGTCTACCAAGTTCATGTTCAGATGAATCTGGAGTACCTTTAATATTACTATTGCTACTGCAATGATTTTTCTGTTTTATTCTATCTACCACCAGTTGACATTACTCTGCTTGGGAAGACATCTTGAAAAAAAAAAAAAAAGCCAATTTCATACATCCTACTCCAAGGCTAGACTACCATCGTCCAGTGCATCATGGTAGATAACCAGCCCACTTCCCTTGATGGCATTACATTATCAGAAAGCCTCCACTCAACTCTTGGGGATGAAACAGGCTGCCACCCTGGGTGGGTCATTCTAACCACTAGACCACTATAGTAAACAAGTTTAAATTATAGGTAACCCTGTACAATTCAAGCCTTTTTGGTATGCAATATACTTACTCAGCTTAAAAAAAGAAAAAAAAAATGACATCAAGCGAAAAAGTCAAAACAATGAATACAATGCTGTATGAAAAGCCTTTACAAAATATATTAGCCATGTCAAGTGAATTTATTTAGCTTATTTGGGAGACATCTGGTGGTGCGGAGCTACTGAAGACTGTTATTAATCCCTCCACAATGAGTCCTCTCATGGGTTGAATATACTTCTTTGCTACAGCATGGGAGTGTTCCTTCCAAGAAGTATGGTGGTAGCAAGAATGAAAAAGGCCAATGAATTCAAACTGATAGTTGGTGACCCTCATTAATCTCTTCAGTTCAGTGACACTTTCTGTTTGACTCCTGGCATTCCCACATAATTTTACTCTACTTAGGAAAGATGTCCCATGCTTAAGCTGAAGGGGTTTTCTAAGGCTACACATAATTCTGATTCAAAATGGTTACCCTAAACTGAATAAAACCATTAGATGGTAAAAATAAAGCAAAAGATTTTCCTGGCCACAAAGGGTTAAGTATACTCCACTTTATTTGGGCTACTGAAGCATAATACTTAGCCTGGGTTGACTCTCACTATAAAAGGATTATTTTAGTTTATGTCATCCCTTTCAGTACTAAAATTTTCCTTTACTCATTGTCAGATAATTTTGTTCTGCTAAAATAATTCTGTTCAGCTAAAATTGAATCTCCTGGTAATGAAGGGGTTAAAAACAATGTTGAATGGCTGCTTCATTATCATCATCATCACCATCTCATTGCCACCAGATGATTTCATTCGGCATGGGGAGACCCAGCTGTAATGAGGGAGTTAAACAGTGAACAAAATCACTAAAACTCATTTAAAATATACATCAATGACTGTCGACCACTTCTTACATAATAAGGAGAGTTATTATTATTGTTGCTCTGCCCCAGTCTGTCTGGATGAGCAGGCCTACTGACCACAAGCAAGCAGGTGCCTTCCTGTGGCAGACAGCACTACACCAGAGTTGGAACAGGGTTCTCCTGTGGGGTGAAGTGCAGGGAAAAAGGAGGCAGTATAGCCCACTTGCGAACACTGGTGATCGAGAATGGAGCTAGCTAAAAAGATGGCAAAAATAAATTAATTAAAATTAAAAAAAATAAATAAAACCCCTTTCAGGTGTACTATATTGGATGGTGGTCAGTTATTACACATTGTCCATTACACAGCAAAATTTATAACTTGGCACCAGCATTTTTTACAGAAAAGTGTATGAAAAGGGTCTGGCACCCTCTTTTAACCGAGCAGTCATCAGACTGACTGGTGGAGAGGCAAATATGAAGCTACATGTCTAAAAGTGTGCCTATCAGGTGGTGCCAGGATTCCAAAGGATTGAATGGTGAATGAATGTATGTGTGCCCATTCTCATTGGACATGCTGTCAATAAGTTCTCCCACTACCATATTCATTCCTTTTCCTGGCTTTCTGTATTGGGCATGCTGTCGATTAGTTCTCCCACTACCACATTTATTCCTTTATCTGATGGTGGTGGGGGGTGGTGGAAATGATGATGATATCGCAATTTTGCAGTTTACCCTCATACCATTTCTCTCTTCACAATATTAAGAAAGTATACACAGTGCTTTAATAAATCAGCAATGAAGTAAGGAGAAACAAACAAACAGTGATATGGTTTGGGGCCTAAGCTTACTGCTTTGCTTAGGACTATGTTTACTCAGTTTGGTACTGTCTGTCTCACTTTACTTGTGTACCATAATAAAAGTCCACCTTAAAGAACTTTTACTATTTAAATGTACACAATTCTTAGCACAATTTGTGCAAGATGAGTGTTCAAACTCATACCTCCAATGCTTAAATTTTATAGCATAATGAAGTCCTTTCATTTTATTCTTACTACTGCCAAGTTGTTTTATTCACCTTAGGAAAAATCTCCTGATGGTGTGACTCAACTGTTAACTCCTACAGTATAATGCCTTTATTTTCAGTTTAACCAGATATTTCCTTAACCTGGGAGACTAAAGTGAAAGGGATCAAAAAGCTGTTCACCCCTCAAACAACTTTCCTGATAAAAGTCAATTAAATCACTAAACTTTCATAATCAAGAAGCAAGGTCACATACTACATCATTACAGCTACGATTTCTCTAATTATTTCACATTCATAAATATGAATACAGATTTCAACATACACAGTCATTATGTTCGATCCAATGAAGCATCCACCCAACACAAAATATCTTTGGAAACTTTGTGGGGAAAAAATTATATAGAAATAAAAAAATATATATATATATATATATATATATATATATATATATATATATATACAACACCAAGTTTCTGGCATCCTTAGTTCTAGAGCCTTGCCAGATGAACCACTTTGCCAGAATAACTGAGGCCACATGTCACATCCAGTAAAATAATTCTACTGGGACCAGTGGAGGTCATGTATAATAATTAAACAATACACTTCTGACCCACTATCCTTCAGTGTAATCACATTCATGTTCTAGTTTAACCTCTGTATGAAACAACCGAGCCTGGTTCGTTAACAAGCTACCTGACAAGTCAACTTCATCCGACAACGTCAAAACCATTCCAACATCTCTTGATCATGGTCAGTAATCTTATTTTTCTTTTTCTTTTCTTTTTTTAATCACTGTCTGCATAGTATTTCAGTATTTTTTCTCTTTGCTTCTATATATCATAATCAGTTGATGAACCAATACCATATATGTCACACTACTTATGCATGGGAACACCACGGCCCATTTTCTTAAAGTTCTACCTTGTCCTGCTTAACCGTTTTTGCTTTAAGCAAAATAAAAATGTCTTAATGCATTAAATACCCCAAAACAGCAGTTAATACACCATTGTGATCAGACAGGTAAGTGAAAATATACATAAAAATACTGGCAACCAGCGCAATAGGTCACTGGGTAGCTACATATGGGTTACTATGGTAACGGCGAGCCTCTTTGCAAGTCGAAGTCACTAGCAAACAACCATAAAACGTAATACCATAATACTTTATTCACTCCACACTCATTTATGAAGTATTTAGGAAGATACCAGTGATGGAGATAACCTCTTGATTTTACTGTGATAGCAAATAAGAATAAACCAGTGATAATGTCTTTAACGGTAAATTTAGCTACACTCAATCATCGAGTAATGCGGACAATATGGACTGGACAAGGACTGTGAATCTCAAACCAGTGTCACTCAATACGTGTGCATGTATAATGGTACAATGTGTTCTGCAACTTTCCAAAACTCTCACTTTTACACATTCTTACCACCCTACCCCACATAAATTACCCCCTACTTATACCCACCATCAGGTAAAACACTGAAAGACATATAACAATTGTAATTAAGAATATGAATGGTTTTAATACAGAATTAACATAAAACAAGTTAGACTGGGTCCGTGTGTGTTACTGATGCAAAGCTCCCCAGCATTCTCCCGCCACCCCCCACCCCCAATGTTGTCATAAAGTTTTGCCTTCTCTCTTATCATGCACCCTTCGGTAGGGACGTTGTTCTTTCTCTAGTGCTCCATATAACACTCTGTGAGCTTTTCAGTCAGCTTCAGGACAACATTATGAACTGACAGGTTCACATCACCAAGGTTCCCATGCACAATCTTCTTTATCTTCTCCCGGTCCATCCAAATCATTCGGATGATGCTTTCATTCACACCACAATTTTCGCCACTTCTACCTGCCTGTTTCCCTGCTCTAACTCCTTTACTGTCTCATACTTCTGGGCATACATGAAGACGGGCCACTTTCTAGGTAGCTAGGGCTGATTATGCGGCATGACTAAGAGTCAATGCCCTCACTCAACACTCAACAAACAAGCAAACACACACACACACACAGGCAATCAGGCAGGACAGACATGTTGGATGGAGCTTCTGAGACAATCGGCTAAACTGGGGGCGAAAGGGAGGCCTGCCTATTGTGCTTATGTGAACTGAGTGCATGAGTGCTGGTCCCATCTCAATTAAGTTTGTGGGTGGGGGGGGGGGGAAGGATGCAGTCAAATAACAGTACAACACAGTGGCAATTTTGCATCATGGCGGAAGGAAATAGTCCAATGTTTACATCCAATGAAAGTGAATTTGCGAGATTCTCCAATGAGAAGAGGAACAACGTGAGCATTAAACTGAACCAAACACAAGCAGCAGGTGTGGAGAAAAAGAGCTGAGAGGAATGCCTGGGAATTACAACAGGTATGGGCAGTAATCAGAGTTACAGGAACAGTACTCAGAACAAAAGAGGGAGATTAACGTGTTGAAAAGTAAGTTAGTGAGTGTTTGCTCACTCAGTGCTATACAAGAGAAAGAAGTCGCAGTTAAAGTGAGCAATGAATCAGCCACAAGTGAAATAAAACAGCTCAAGGGAAAATATGAGACTGGAAAAGGAAAGAAACAGGATGAAAAGTAAACGAAGAATATGAATAAAAATCAAAGATGCACGATGAACACATCTGGAAAATTAAGGAAGAGCTCAAAGGGTGGAAGAATATTCAGGAGGAAGGAGAAACAAATCTAAAGGAGATTTTAGACCTGCAGAGAAAGGAAAACCAGGAAAAGGTGAATAAGGAAGTGGTTATGGCACTAAAAAGTAAAAAGTCTCCAGTCAGTGACAAATAAGAAAAAATGTGTGATAATTTCAGGACTGAAAGAAAAACCAATGTGAATAAGATCAAGAAGGGAAAGAGAAGAACTGAGAAGGGCTAACGAGATACTATCAATAGTAATGGAGGATGACAACAAAGCTCACAAAGAGACTGAAGAGGTGTTTAGACTGGGAAGATACAAGGAGGGAGGGGCGTGGCCACTAAAAGCAAAGTTTTGATCACAGGTCATGGTAAATGAGATCATTAATAGGACATGGAAACTGGCTGACAAGGAGGGGTTCAAGAATGTTTGGATAAGGAGAGATGCAAATGAGGAAGAAAGAGCTAAAATAAAGGAGCTAGTCAAGGAAACTAAGGAAAAAAACACACCAGAGAATGGGGGAAAAGACAAAGTTTTACTGGAGAGTTATGGATCAGAAACTGAGGAAACGGCACCAACGGAGAGAAGGGAGAAGGATGGAATAAAAAAACAACGCAATAAGATAGAAATGGCATATGCTAATGTGGATGGCTTTATCTCGGCAAGGCTAGAAATAAATGATTTCTTGAGGGTAAATGAGCCAGATATTGCGCTTTGTAGAGCCCATGTTAAGAGAGGATATAGATATCTAAGTGGGAGATGGTAAATACTGTACAAACTATGGAGAAGACACAGAAAAGATAAATCGGAAGGAGTATTGATAGCAGTGAAGAACAGCATAAATGTGGATAAAGTGGAACTGGGAGAATGCAGGGCAGAAGTGATAAATATGAAACAAAAAACCAGAAGGGAAGCCAGGAGAGACATCACAGTGGCATATGTCCCCCTAAGATAAGACCATGGAATGAGGTGGAATACCAGATGTTGTAAGATGTGGTTAGACACTTACAGAAAGTGATTGAGAAAAGCAGCAGTATAATCCTGATAGGCGACTTTAATTGTAGAGAGGTGAACTGGGAGGACTGGGACTCAGGAGGTAGTGAAGATTCGTGGGGCAGTATCCATCCATTCATCCAATCTGTGTTGCCCCATGAGAAGTGTAGGAGCCTGGGGCTAGGCAAGTTGATCCTGACATTTAAGATGAGAGTGACCAGCCTCAGTCATCCCTGAGTGGCATCATGAGAGCAATAAATCCCAACCACCCCTTGGATATAAACCTTTACCAGCTCCATCTGATTGGAGTGCCATAATTACCCACTAAACCACCAGGCACCATAACTTGGTTATAAGGTTACAACCCAACGTAGTAAATGGTTTCCTGGTGTACAGGAAACCATTTGGCTTGTCACTCAGTGTAAAGTCACCCATAGGTAGAAGGAAGAGGAAAGAATGAAGGAAAGAAACACAGAAGAAGGAATGTAAAGTCACCTGTAGGCAGAAGAAGAAGGAAAGAATGAAGGAAAGAAAGAAGAGGAAGGAAGGAAAGAAAGAAGGAGAAAAGGAAAGGGCAGACACCCAAGAGCAGCAGCATGGGGCAATATAATGTTAAATATAGCAATGAATAATATAATGACCCAGTGGGTC
This sequence comes from Birgus latro, assembly GCA_018397915.1. Taxonomy (NCBI): domain Eukaryota; kingdom Metazoa; phylum Arthropoda; class Malacostraca; order Decapoda; family Coenobitidae; genus Birgus; species Birgus latro. The sequence continues at coordinate 9,738 of JAGKTI010002628.1, read as the reverse complement.
AAAGAGACAAGATTTAGACGTGATGACACACCAGCAAAACTAGATTTAATGCTAATCAGAAAACTTGACGTAAATGAATCTCTGAAATATCTGTGTCCTATAAGAAAAAGTGATTATGCTGTGACTCAGTTCCAAATGATATAAGGGAATGTGGTGCCAAGAGATGAGACATATTGTACAGACATGGAAGAAACAACTTTGGGAAAGGAAACTTTACAGGATTAATGAAATTTTTCAAAGAAGCATATTGGAGAGAATTCAAAGAATCAAGAGAGATGCATTAGAAGTGGGATATCTTTCAAGGCCTTTACAACTCAGGTGTGGAAAAATATGTGCCAAGATGGTGAACTGGCAAACGGACTGGTTCAACAGAAGGTGTAAGACAGCAAAAAAAGAGAGACGTGGCATGGAACAAATTGAGAAAGAGAAGTAACTATAGGACAAAGGAAGAATACGAAAGAACTTGAAATGAATATACAAGAATCTGCAAAGAGGAAGAAAGAAACTTTGAAAGAGGTATAAATGAAAAATGTAAGGAGGAACCTAAATTTTTCTATAGGTTTATCAATGGCAAACTGAAACACAAGCAAGGAATCAATAGGCTGAAAGTAGAAGAGAAGGTCTGTAAAGATGCAGTAATGGAAGCTGAAATAATGAACAAAAGTTTTCAATCAGTTTTCACTAAGGAAAGTGATTTTGTGAAGGGGGAGCGAGTGACTAGAAATGTACTGTTATAAGATATAAAAGTGGAAGTGCTTGAAGTGTATAAATTGCTGTAAACTTTAGATGTAAGGAAAGCCCCAGGGCCTGATGGGATCTCTAATTGGATACTAAAGGAATACAGAGAACAACTGGCGGGCAAGATTCACAGTTTAATTAGGTGTTCTCTGGAACAAGGGAAAGTGCCTCAGGAATGGAAGAGGGCCAATGTGGTACCAGTTTACAAAGGAGGGAATAAGGAAGAGCCCCTGAATTATAGACCAGTGTCCCTGAGCAGCATGGTCGCAAAATTGTGCAAAAGAATCTTGAAAGACAAGTGGATAAAATATCTGGAGGAGATGGAAATTTCGGCAGAAAGGCAGTTTGAACTCAAAAATGGAAGGTCATGTGCCTAATTTGCTGAGTTTATACTGTGCTACAGGAGAGAGACAGTTGGGTGACTGAGTGTACTTAGATCTGGAGAAAGTCTTTGATAATGTATCCCGTGGAAATTGGAGCACATAGGAGGACTGAAGGGGAACCTCTTGGAGTGGATGAGAGACTTCATGAGAGACCGACAGATGAGGACAATAATAATGGACAAGATGTCAGGGTGGAGAGAAGTAACAAGTGGAGTCCCGCAGGGCTCGATGCTGGTGCCCATAACGTACCTGATTTACGTAAATGATATGGTGGATGGAATGAAGAGGTATGCAAGTCTGTTTGCAGACAATGCAAAGGATCATGCAGAGAACAGAAATTGAAGAGGACTGTAAAAGGCTGCATGAAGATCTGGACAGGATTTATGAGTAAACCTGGGTAAGGGAAATGAAATTCAGCGGGAAAAAAATGCAAAATACTGTACTGGAAATGAGTAAAAGTACAACGAGGCCATCACTTAATTACTCTATGGGAAGGACCCAATCACAAAAATGAGAGAAGAGCAGGACCTGGGAGTGTTGGTCCAGGATAATTTGTTACCCAAAAAACACATTAACCCTTTGAGATTTTCGGCCCTCCACCAATTGTGTCTATCAGATTCAGCCGGGCGCACATAGAGCGCACCGTCACGCAGCAATACTGGTACTTAATTGGCCACTGTACACTAACTTTTTATGGCAGGCTAATGAATGGGGTACTGTTTAAAAGCTGAATAGTTGCTCTTTATCGTAGTATGGTTGAAAAATGTAAAAACGATAGCTAAAAGTCCAATAAGACGAGTAGAAGTTAGCCAAAGAGGGAAAATTGCACACCCTTCTGTTGAAAAATATTAAAAAAAAAAAAAGTATTAGAGTTATGTGAAATTTGATAGCACCACATCAATCTACAGTAAATTCCATTTCTATTGATATACTGTATAGGCAATGGCAATTTATGTTAGTTTTCAAAGAGAAAAGCAAAAGGTCTCACCCTCACGTGGGCAAATATCCATGCTGGTAATACTGATATTATTCATGGTAAGAACCTATTTATTCCACATATCTAGCTGATGTACTCGTCACCGTAAAAACAACGAGTTGGAAAAGGATAAACAGGATAGTGTATGTGGAACAAGGCCAGATAGGAGATGGAAAACATGCCAAAAAATATATTGTTTCGTATGACTCGAATTCGAGTCATCAGAATCTCAATGGTTGGATTTATGATGACTCGAAAACATGTCGCTGGAATCTCAAAGGGTTAATAAGCCTGTCAGAGAGATATATAACCTCTTGACAGACATAAGAGTGGCATTTCAATACATGGATGAGGAGATGATGATAAAACTGACAGTGGCTTTGATCCATCCCAGGTTGGAATACAGGGCAGTGGTGTGGTACCCACATAAAAAGAAAGATATAAAAAAGATTGAGAGAATACAAAGAGCAGCAACAAAAATGGTCCCTACCTTGGCAGATCTATCATACAAGGAAAGACTAGAAAAGCTGGGTCTGCCTTCCTTAGAAGAAAGAAGAGAGAGGGGCAACATGGCTGGAGTGTTCAGGGGTATGATGGGAGTAGACAAAATTGACAGAGATCTGTTTGTATGGGATGGGGGAGCAATGAGATGGTTTGGAAAGAAATTGAAAAAGACAAGTTGCCTGAAGGATATAAAGAAATACAGTTTCCCATATAGATACTCTGACCTGTGGAATTGCCTGGACAAAGGGATTATCCAGTCCAAAAACTTAAAGAGTTTAAAGCAGAGTTTGACTAGTTGAGACATGGAGACAGGACCCCATAAATGTAGCTCATTTCCTGTACATCACAATTAAGTAAATACAACTAGGGAGGTAAACACACACACACACACACACACACACACACACACACACACACACACACACACACACACACACGTGCGCACACACTGGGGAGAATGGTAAGAGAGATATGGCAGTGGTGTATGTTCCCCCTAAGACAAGAGCATGGAATGACGATGAATACCAGGAGATGTTGTCAGACGTGGTTAGTTATCTACAGAAAGTGATTGAGAAAAGCAACAATATAATCCTAATGGGTGACTTCAATTGTAAAGAGGTGAACTGGGAGGAATGGGACTCAGGAGGCAGCGAACATTCGTAGGGTACTAAATTGTTAAATATAGCAATGAATAATGTAATGACGCAGTGGGTCAAAGAAGAGACACGATTCTGAGGTGATGACACACCAGCAAGATTAGATTTGCTACTATCCAATGAACCTGATGTAACTGAATCTTTGAAATATCTATGTCCTATAGGAAAAAGTGATCATGTGGTCACTGAGTTCCAGACGATAATAGGGAACGTGGTGCCAAGAGATGAGCTTTATAGGCAAGGAAGATTACAACTTTGGGAAAGCAAACTTTGCAGAATTGAAATTTTTTTTCGAAAATGTGGATTGGAGAAAATTCAGAGAGACAAAAGAGATACAGAGGAAGTGGGATATCTTTTAAGACCTCTATAATTTGGGAGTGAAAAAATATGTGCCAAGAGTAAGGGGGAAAGATAACAGAAAAAAGGAGTGGTTTAATAGAAGGTGTATGACAGCAAAAAATAGAGAGGGACATGGCATGGAACAAATGGAGAAAGAGAGGTAATAACAGAACAAAGGAAGAATATAAAAGAACTAGAAATGAATATACAAGAATACGTAGAGAGGAAGAAAGGAACTTTGAAAAAGGTATAATTGACAAATGTAAGGACGAACCCAAACTGTTTTATAGATTTGTTAATGGCAAACTGAAGCAAAAGGAAGGAATCTATCTATCTATCTATTGCCAGACGCCTCAATCCCGAACAGGGTGGCCACAAACAAATCGCCTCCATGTCACTCTGTCCCCTGCCATTTCACTACCACGCTCCCAACTCACACCCCCCTCTCTCATATACCTCTCCACTCCATCCCTCCATCTCATCCTCGGCCTCCCCCTCCCTCTCGCCCCCTCCACCTCACTCACATACACTCTCCTCGTCAATCTTTCACTCTCCATCCTCTCCACATGCCCAAACCACCTTAACGTGTTTCTCCTAACGCTTCCCATCACGTCCTCAACCACACCACAACGCTCCTTCACTTCCTCATTTGTTAGTCTGTCTCTCCATGTGACTCCACAAGCTCCTCTCAAATAACTCATTTAGGAAGGAATCACCAAACTGAAAGTAGAAGGAGAGGTCTACAAGGATGCGGTATTGCAAGCTGAAATAATGAACAAATGTTTCCAATCGGTTTTCACTAAGGAAAGGGAGTTTGTGGAAGGGGAGGGAGTGATTAGAAATGTAGTGATAAAAGCTATAAAAGTGGAAGTGCGGGAAGTGTATAAATTACTGGAAACTCAAGATGTAAGGAAAGCCCCAGGACCGGATGGAATCTCTAATTGGGTACTGAAGGAATGAAGAGAACAACTGGCAGATAAGATTCACAGTTTAATTGTGCGTTCCCTGGAAGAGGGGAAAGTTCCTCGGAAATGGAAGAGGGCAAATGTGGTACCAGTCTATAAGGGAGGAAACAAGGAAGAACCCCTGAATTATAAACCAGTGTCTCTAACCAGCATGGTTGTGAAATTCTGTGAGAGAATCCTGAAAGATAGATGGATAAAATATCTAGAGGGGAGGAATATTCTGACTGAAAGTCAGTTTGGATTCAGAAGTGGGAGGACGTGTGTTTCCAACTTATTGAGCTTTTACTCAAGGGTGATTGACGTGCTACTGGAGAGAGACGGTTGGGTGGATTGTGTGTATTTAGATCTGGAGAAGGCCTTCGACAAGGTACCCCACAAGAGACTATTATGGAAATTAGAGCATATCGGAGGCCTGAAGGGAAGCCTCCCGGAATGGATGAAAGACTTTTTGAGTAACAGACAAATGAGGACAGTAATAAAGGACAGGACATCTGGATGGAAGGAAGTAACAAGTGGTGTCCTCCCACAGGGCTCAGTGTTGGCACCAGTAATGATCCTGATTTACGTAAATGATATGGTAGATGGAGTAAACAGTTAAGCGAGTCTGTTTGCTGATGATGCAAAGATCTTGAGAAAGGTTGAGGTTGAAGAGGACTGTAAAATGCTACAGGAGGATCTGGATAGGATACATGTCTTGGAGCCGGATGTGGGAAATGAAATTCAACGCAAAAAAATGTAAAATATTAGAAATGGGTAAAAGTACCAAGAGGCCATCACTGAATTATTTTATGGGTAATGAACCAATTAGAAAAGCGAGAGAAGAGAAAGATTTGGAAGTGCTGGTCCAGGATAGTTTGTCACCTGAAAAGCACATAAATAAGATAGTTAGAGAGACATATAAACTCAGCAGTAGTGTGGTCCCCACACAAAAAGAAAGATATAACCAAGATTGAGAGAATACAAAGAACAGCAACCAAGATGGTCCCCAGTCTGGCAGATTTGTCGTACAGAGAGAGGCTGGAAAGGCTGGATTTGCCTTCCTTACAGGAAAGGAGAGAGAGGGGCAACATGATTGCAGTGTTCAGGACCATGATAGGAGTAGATAAAATTGACACAGAAAATCTGTTTGTGTGGGATGAGAGGGTAACAAGGGGACACGGAATGAAACTAAAGAAGCCAAGCCGCTTGAAGGACATCCAAGAAATATAGTTTTCCTTATAGATGCATAGACCTGTGGAATAGCCTGGACAAAGAGATCGTCCAGTCTAAAAACTTAAACGAGTTTAAGGCAAAATTTGACTTATTGAGAAACAGAGACGGGACCCCACGAGCGTAGCTCATTTCCTGTATATCACAATTAGGTAAATACACACACATCTTGCTGCACAGCACAGGTAGAACTAGGTGAGATGCGAGAAAAGACTGATGGCATAGGTTCGTGCAGTCTGAAATGTGTTGGGAAGCGCGAAATCAAATGAAGAATGTGGAACTGAATGCTAACTTACGAGAACACATTGATGAAAGAGTATTTTTTCCTGAATAGCAAACATTTTTGTTCCATTCCATCCCCTAAAACTGTGAAACCCAAATGTGTGTGGGGTAGAATTCTGTAAAATGTGAGAAAGGACTGATAGCCATTTGCCTAGTCTGTCCAAAATTTGTTGTGAAGCACAAAATCGAATGAAGAATGTGGGATTGAACATTAACTTACAAGAACACATGGATGAAGGTATAGTACTTTTTTTCTGATTAGCAAATATTTTAGTTCCATTTCGTCCCCTAAAATTGTGAAACCTATAAATTTTTGTCTAACTACATGCCCTTGAGTGTGCCCAGGATGGGTACCTGGATGTAAGCTGGCCAATCATGGCAAGTCTGACAGGTGACATCACTGACCACAACTTTCAAATTTCGTTGCCATGCCAGCTGCCCTCCCGTGTCGCCTTGAGTTTTTCCCCGTGTTGATTATGACTAGTCGCATTATGCTGAGCATGTTTGAACAAAAATGTGTTACTCAACCATGCATTACTCAAGGACCGAGTGTAAATGAACGCTACATTTTATAAGGAATGTTGTACTGTATTCGCTGAAACAAAAACTGATGGTTAGGAATGGTTGTGAAAATTTCATATTCACAGACAAAATACAGTCGACCCTCGATTCTACAGACCCCGAATCAACGGATTTCGGAAGCAACGGACAAAAATCTGCAGGCAGAGAATCGCCCCGGACACCAGTCATTTGTCCGTGTTTGAAAGTTTGTCATTTCTAACTACATACAGTATTTCTCTTTACAGGTACAAAAATAAGTGATACTGTAGTTGAACATAAAAAATTACTGTTACACAGAACTGTACCTGACCCACATGACCCATGTCCCATACCACCTGCCAATGCCTGCCTCAGTGTTGTGTGTACTGTCGCTGTGATTAGCGTTTATTTACTTATATCCTTGCTCCTCATTTCCTCTCAGAACTCTGAGCACGTGGTTCCAAACTAACTTTAGTTGTGCCTAAGCACCCTGAAAGTGCTATGAACACAGGAAAAGTATTTATTCCAAAGGAAAATGTAAAACTGTTGGACAAAGTGGCGTGTGGTGTGGGAGCTTATGTGCAAATGATCAGACATGAAATGACTCTGGTGAGTTTAAGATGTGGATAGTTTCTTTGTTGGGAAAAAAAAAACGTTAATGATGAGGGAGCAGTAAAATTCATGTTTTTGCCTTGGGAGCAATGTGTGAAAAAAAAAAAAAAATTGTGTCCGACCTTTGGTATGAACTGATGGTCTTTGGTAGAGAAAATTCGGCTCTTACAGTATGTGAAGACACTATGTGTTGATGTAAATAGTTAGGTAAGATCATTATGTGAGTTCAGTTCTTGTGAATTACTGTATACCGTACTGTCATACAAATTATACTGCTTGGCTGACTTGTTTATTCATGATTACTGCACTCGTTGTATCTGGGAAGTGAGAAGTACGCAATCACTCCATGCTGACGACTTCAGTACCCTATAGTTTTTTTTTCTTTATTGTTAATGACTAATGACTCAAAAATAGTTTCACTTTTTTTTTTCTTTTTTAAATGAGTGCACCGAGAGTGATTCTTGGCGAAATATGCATGATTCTGAGTGGTCTTTATTCACATGTTGATTAAGTCAGAAGCTTTTGCCTGAATGGTAATGAAGACTTTTAAGAGGCTTCATGGCAATCCTTGGTGGTTAAAATTTTTATGAGGAGTATTAGGGGGCAAAACTAGTTGGTTAGGTTAGGTTAAATCGCACTGTGTCAAGTTGGCGAGACCGTAATGTAAACACACGTGTTGGATGTCTTATGGAAGACATATTTGTAACAACCTATCTTTACATATATTTTCAATGAAAAATATGAGGCTCATAGAACCTAACCCACTATTTTACATGTAAATATATGTCACATTTTAGCGCAAAGTTGATTTTGCACAAGGTTCTGTATAACTTATCTCGTGTTGTATGAAGACTCAACCGCAGGCCGTAATATAATGGGTCCATAGAAAACAGGGTATTGTGAAGTAAACTTGTCCATGATAGCATCGCTGCACCTCACCTTCAATACCATCGTATTTCTTTGGCAATTTTTCAAGTTTTAGGCTATTTTTCCCTTCATTTTCTAGCAGCGAACTCTTTCAGGCAATGGACACTCTTCCCCCTCTATTAGTTCATTGAATCGAGGGTCGACTGTACAACGATAACAATGCTGGCTCACAAAGTTAGGAAAAATATAGAGAGAAAGGGGTAATCTGATTCACAATGGAGAGAATCGGTGTAAACACAGCTAATCCAGTCCCTCCAGTCTTTTTAGGGACTATTACCTGAATATGAAGCAAAGCAGAGAGTGCAAACTTTTGGCCATGATCCAACTGACATATACTTCCATATACTGCTTTATATACTGCTTTATTTGGTTATTGAAGGGTTTCACCACTGCAGCAGTTTGGCATACCAATTAACCACGACTATGGAGGTCTGACTGTATTGGATTAGACTGGTGTTCACGCTTGACAAGACCACAGACACTTGCATCTTTCAGAAGCCATTACTCAGGTTAAATGAAAGTATAATGAGATAATCATACAAATATAGTTGGGCACCAGGTTTCGCAGCTGCCATCAAATACTCCCGTGATCACACATTCTTTACTAAAAAATGCACTTTTGCACCCTCCAACAATACAAGTTTTGGATTCTCACCATGGCAACGCCAAGGCCAACACTCAGTTTCAGCCTGTTTCCCACATGTGTTCAGTGTGTCCGCAAGTTGAATGTTACACCACGTCCTTGATTAGTAACTGATGAAAATATGTCATCTTGTGCATCAAGTGGAGCCGGAGGTGGACCAGGTGATAGTGGAAATGGTGGAAGAAGGCATGATCCTGGAACAGCAAGTGGTAAAGGGAAGGCCATGCATGACTATCGCAAGGAGGTGAAAAAACGCAAGTATGATGACGAGTCAAAAATAAAATCGTAGCGGATACCCCCTAGCATCAAGTCCATTAAACCCTTCACCCTTTTTGGTGAGTGGTATGTTTGAATGGAGGGAATGTGTGTCTTATGCATGTGAGTAATATTGATAATACATACAGTTTTTAAGTGTATTTTATGATGTTTTTAAGTTGTATACTGTATTCAAGTGTATTTTATGAAGTTTTTATGTTACATACTGTATTTATGTGTATTTTATAATGTTTTTATGTTACATACTATATTTAACTGTGCAATACTTTAAGATGTTTTTATGTTTTATTGTTAATGTTACTTATGATTTAATGTGTTAACAGCATCATTTCAAGTAAAGTTAGGATGTATTTAAAGTAGGAAATACACTAGGGGGATGGGTTTTCTTCTATCAGCTTATTTTCCATAAGGTCAATGCCCCAACTTTGGCAGCACTTTTCACGGTCCCTATTAGTTGTGAAACCTCGTGCCCTACTGTACAGGGATCACCATCAAGACATGCTGTGTTGGCAATCCAAGTGATTACGTGCTACACTCACTGCTATCTGTGGCAGCCCACTAAACTAGACTGAATTTCAAGTGCCCTCTCATAATTTTATCTGAATGAAAAAAGGTGCTGGACCATCCGATGCCAGAAAATTGGTGCTGTACCTGCGTGTGTGTGTGTGTGTGTGTGTGTGTGTGTGTG
>JAGKTI010002627.1:0-65076 GCA_018397915.1 Birgus latro | reverse complement strand
ACACCACTGTTCGGACATCGCAGGGTAATGTTCGAAACCCAAAAATGCAAAAAAATTGCAAAAAAAATCGAAACAAAATCCGACTGTTTTCGACCCGTAAGTCTTAATTTGGCGAGCGGCGCCGAACGGCCTTGTTTACATTCACATTCCCACTGTCTCCCCCTCCCGTCACTCTGACAGTTGTCTTTGAACTGCCGTGAGTTTTTGTTTAAATAATCATAATTCACAGTTCGTTTCATTTCGTTTTTGAAGGCTCCAACATACTTGCATTCGTCAGCCTTGGTCACCTAATGGCGGCTCTCCACGCTGCTCGATCCCTGGCAGCCTCCCTGTTCAGTCCCTTAACCCTTAAGTCACACTTAATGACCTCGTCCCATGTCTTTCTCGGTCTACCCCTCCCAACCCCTCCCCCAATATTAACACCTCTCACCCTCTGCACCCAATGATCATCCCCCATCCTCTTCACATGTCCAAACCACCTCAGCCTACCTCTCCTCATCACAACACCAATACACTCTAGTCCCATCCTACCTCTCAACTCTTCCATCGTAAACCCAGCCCCCCCAGGCCTTGCACGCAGGGACGCACTGCACATCCACCTAATCATTGTCATTTCTGTACGTTTAAACCTGCGAATATCCTCTTCCTTTACTGCCCAGGTCTCACTACCAAACAGCATCACACTCCTAACACATGCTGCATACAAAGACCCCTTAGCACGTAAGGAGAGTCCTCTCAATGTCAGGAGAGGCAACAGCTCCCTGAACTTCTTCCAACCACGTCTCACCCTAGCAACCGAGTTAACTCCAGCCCCACCTCCGGCACATAACATGTCTCCCAAATAACGAAACTCCTCCACACACTCAAGAGACTCACCTGGAAGTTCAACCCTCTCACGCCTAACAAACTCCACCTGCTCTCCCCGACATGCCGCACACATGAAATCAGCATCATCTCGCAGTCTACCTCTAATACCACTACATCTCATGTGCACCCACTTATCACAAACACTACACAAGATGGAATTACTTCCCACACCCTTGTGGCAAACTGCACATGGCCATTCTCCCTCTCCTCTGATTGTACCGCCACCAACCCTAGATATCATCACTTTTGTTTTATCTGCATTTACCCTTAAGGCCTTGTACCCCATACCATCTCTCCACTTCTTAAATCTTTCCTCCGCCTCCTTTTCATTCTCTGCAATCAACACCAAATCATCAGCATACAATATCTCCCATGGGAGTCCATCTCTGAAGTCACGTGAGAGGGCTTCAAGCATCATGATAAACAACAAGGGACTCAAAACTGACCCCTGATGCACACCAACATTCACGGAAAACTCATCACTCAAAGCTCCATTCACTCTTACCTGGGTGCGAGCACCCACGTGGCCATAACCACCCTAACCAGCCACTCTTCCAACCCTAGCTTTCTCATTGCCCACTTCACCACCTCTCTAGGGACTCTGTCAAAGGCCTTTTCCAAATCAACAAAAATAAAATACAATTCCCTTTTCTTTCCAATATATTTTTTCCTGAAGCTGTCGAACAATGAATATGGCATCAGTGGTCCCCCTGCCTGGCATAAACCCAAACTGCATCTCATCGATATTCACTCTTTCTCTAATCATACCTTCTAGAACTCTCTCCATTACTTTCATTATCTGATCTAAGAACTTTATACCTCTGTAATTTCCCCTTGCCAGAGCATCACCCTTTCCTTTGTACACATTTACAGTTACACTCTTCAGCCAATCATCTGGGACAATACACTCATATACAGTAGGCACGGAAAGTATTGACGTTTTTTTGCCGACGTCATTCTTTTTCGTGTTAAGTGAAGTAGGGTCAATACTACCCTCCCCTGTGATGCGAAATGAGCTGACGCTTTTTCAACGGGAGCTGGCAACCCTGCTTGATAGGTTTGGCACCACAGGAGCAGGCTCAGTAATGTTTGGGCAGCCACAGGAGGAGGATTGTCTCTGTGTGTGATGCACCATGAGGGCATGTTTTGACTCAAATAACACAGTTATTTGGTTACCTACCACATTCTCATCATGCCTAAAGTAACCACAAGCAAGGACAAACGTGTGGAAGTGATTACTTTATACAAAGATGGCCACAAACTCCCATTTATTGCAAATCAGATGGTGTTAGACTGAGGACAGTGCAGAGACTGGTGAAGCGGTTCAAGGACAGTGAGGAGGCCATTCCTCCCACTCCGCTTCCCAAGACTGGGAGACCTCGTAAGACAACCTTCAGGACCCGTCAGCTGATCTCAAGGCAAGTTAGCCAGGTTCCAAGGCTAACAGCACGGGATTTAAAAGAAAAGAACCCACAGTTGCTGGCAGATGTGTCTGTCAGAAGTGTGCAGCAGCTGTTGCATGACGATCTGGGCTACAGGAGTTTTTGTGCTCGTAACAAACCACTGCTAACTGCACTTCAGAAGAAAAAGAGAGTAAATTTTTGTAAGAAATATCTTGCCTGGAGTGAGGGGCAATGGAAAACTGTGCTTTGGAGTGATGAGTCAACATTTACTGTCACTGGTACCCCTTCATCACGAGTGTACCGCAAACCAGGCAGTGACCCCCTGGATCCTAAGTACACTTCCAAGTTTGTTAAATACCAAGCCTCACTCATGGCTTGGAGCTGCTTTACATATTATGGTGTTGGTAGGTTGGTAATTCAACCTGCAAATGAAAAAGTGAACCAGAACAATTATTTGGAGCTCTTATGTGATGTTTTAAGTGACTCTTTTGATAAAACCAAGGCAAGAGTATTTATGCAAGATTCTGACCCTGCACATGTTGCAAAGTCAGTGAAACAGTGGCTAACAGACTGTGAGGTTCCCTTTATTTGAGATTGGCCCGGAAACAGCCCAGATATCAATCCCATTGAGAATTTATGGGCACACATGAAGCGGCAGCTGCGTAGTATGGACACATCATCTTTGCCTAAACTTGAGGCTGCAGCTATGGAGCAGTTTTAGTCCGTCTGTTCTGCAAAACTACGCCATCAGTCTCCCCAGACACCTTAAGAAGATAATAAAGGTGAAGGGGAATGCCAGTAAATACTAAATTCAATGGTGAGTGTTAATTTATTTGTTTCTCCTTGCTAACCACAAGAATGTTTTCATTTTTTAAGATGGCGTCAACATTTTCCGCACCTACTGTATAATCATATTTATCAGGTCAGTGACTAACCTCACCCCAGTATCTCCTGAGCCTTCAACATTTTGGCAGTCAACCCAAACACACCTGCCGCCTTCCCCACCCGCATCCTGCCTATTGCCTGACTCACAGTAGTAGCGTCAATCAAAGGCCAAGGGCCAAACACTGGATCAGCTGGCTCCAAACCTTCTCTATCCCAATCAAACTCCTCATTCAACAATCAGCTATAATGCTCCCTCCATGCATCTTTAATATCCTCACTGTTCAACACTACCCTTCCATCATCATTCTTCACACACTGCTCACCTACAATATCCCGATTATCCCTCTTCACCTGATTTGCCACCCTAAAAATCATATTTTTCGTTTCTCCATGATTTAGATTATCAAGTAAAAGTCTCTGTGACTCAGACTTCGCCCTGTATACCTCTCTTCTAGCCCTGCGCTTGGCAGCCAAGTACTCCTCCCTGTTACCCCTATTCTTCCATTCCTGGAAAAGCCTTCTTTTCTCCTTAACTGCAGCTTCTACACCCTCATCCCACCACCAAGTTACTTTATGTCTTGGTGGGCCTCTTGTCCAACCGCATATTGCATCGGTAACTCTCAAGAGGTTGTTCTTAAGGGCTCTATACTGTTCATTAACGCCTCTATCTACGGCTTCCTGTTCAGCCACCACTCTCCTCATCTCACTATAAAAGGCATCCCTTACTGATTGGTTTCCCAGCTTCCATATTTTCCTCCTAGGTACATATGTCCTCCTTCTCATCACTCGTTCATTAAGCACCATGTCACAAATCAACAGTTTGTGCTGCTGCACACACTCCTCGCTTCCTATAACTTTAACATCACTCACTAATCTCCTATCAACCCTCCTGACCAGAAAATAATCTATCTGACTACTATTTCCCCCGGACTCGTACGTAATCAACCGGCTCATTCTTTTCCTAAAATGTGTGTTGCACACAATCATGTCCGTAGCCTCCCCAAACTCGAGTATTCTTTCCCCTTCCGCATTCCTCACACAATATGCATATCCTCCATGGACTCCTTCATAACCTTTAGCTGCTTCACCCACATGACCACTTAAATCCCCTCCCAGAACCACTACCTCATCATCACCCATACCACTCACTACACGTATTAAATCATCCCAAAACCTATCCTTCTCTGCGTCATCCAATCCAACCTGTGGAGCATAAGCCGATATAACTGAAATCAATATCTGCCTGATCAAAATTTTCACCACTACTATCCTATCACTTACTCTCATAACATTCATGACATATTCCACCCATTTCTCTGCAACCAACACACCCACACCCCCATATCCGTCAGTTCCCCCCTGCCAAAACAACTTATAGTAGCAATCCTTCCCAACAATCTTTCTGGCTGATCCACCACTGTACCGGACTTCCTGCAAACATGCCACATCCACCCACCTCCTACTGAATGCCTCAACGACTTCCCCTGCTCTTCCTCTCAAACTTCCCACATTCCACGAACCCACCCTAAACCCCCTGGGTGATTTGCTGTCCTCAGGCTTGCTTTGGTGCTTGTTTTTGTAGTTCATAGTCAGTAAGATAAAGAGGGGTAAACATTCCAAAGGCCCGACCCACTGCACAGACCCAGGTCCAGGCAATGGATCTGGGACCCCTAGCCCACCAGCTTACCAGTGGCTGTGGTAGTGGCCTCGGGGCACCCTGCCAGGACAGCTGCAGGGACACCCTCCAAGCGCGGCTTGGCACTGCAACTGCCTCGCCATTATACACCCACTGATAGGGCAGCCTCCTGGGGCGCTACTCCCAGGTTCGGGCCCCTCTCTATTGAGCGGAAGCAGCAGCCTGGGAACCGCAATGCCCTGTACCCTCTAGCACAGGTTCGAGCCCCATCTCGTCCCGTTCAACACTGGATTACTGTACATGCTTCAAGAGCATTTTCACCACTGTCAAATATTTTCCATAATCACTTCTAAATCCTCATTCTCTGGTTACATTTTATTTACTTCATGCTTTGTGTCCCATATTTGAGTGCACATGCTGTGAAAGAGGTGATTTTCTCAGTGATTACCATGTCTCATACATACATTCACTATCTAGTCAACTGATGAACATTTTTGCCCTACTCACCCTCTAAATCATAGTTTTCTGGTAACAATTTATTTATTTTATGCTTTGTATCCCATATTTGAGTGCACAGGCTGTGAAAGAGGTGATTTTCTTAGTGATTGCCATGTCCAATACTTACTTACACTATGCTGTCAACTTGTGAACACCTCTGCCTTACTCTCCTCAAAATCATCATGTTTTGGTTAAAATTCAATTAATTCATGCTTTGTGTCCATTATTTATGTGAAGGGGTCTTAAATAAGTGTTATGCCTGTCCAGTAGAGAGGTAGGTGGTTTTCTGATTTAGGTTAGGTTAGGTTAGGGTCAGGAATGACCGGTGCTGGAGCTTCAGAGCCACTATCCGGACAAGACCACTTTCCGGTCGCGCCTTTGGCTCTATTACGTCAGATAGTGGGAAGATTACTATATCTATCTATCTATTGCCAGACGCCTTAATCTCGCACGGGGTGGCCACAAACAAATCGCCTCCATGTCACTCTGTCCCCTGCCATTTCACTACCACACTCCCAACTCACATCCCCCTCTCTCATATACCTCTCCACTCCATCCCTCCATCTCATCCTCGGCCTCCCCCTCCCTCTCGCCCCCTCCACCTCACTCACATACACTCTCCTCGTCAGTCTTTCACTCTCCATCCTCTCCACATACCCAAACCACCTTAACGTTCCTCAACCACACCACAACGCTCCTTCACTTCCTCATTTGTTAGTCTGTCTCTCCATGTGACTTCACATGCTCCTCTCAAATAACTCATTTCCACTGCTCTCACTCTTGACTTCTGTCCTTCCAACAGGGTCCAAGCTTCATTTCCATATGTCAGAGTTGGTATCACAATACTGTCATGTAACAAATTTTTCACTTCCATGCTCACCTCCCTGTTTCTTATCACTGCTTTCCACGAACCAGCAACCTTCCTTCCCTGCTGCACCCTTTCGAGAACTTCACTCTCCAGACTTCCATCCTTACTCATCACACAACCCAAGTACTTAAATTCACTCACATTCTCCATATCCTTCCCATCCAATCTCACTGTACATTCAATGGCTTCACTTCTCTCAAAGACCATCACTTTACTCTTCCCTACATTCACATTTAGATTCCATTTCTCACACACTCTCCCAAACTCATCTACCAAGCCTTGCAGCTCCCCTTCATCTTCGCTCAAGAACACAGTATCATCTGCAAACAACAGTACAGGGAGTTTCCAAACACTGCCCTCTCTCACTAGGGCCACTCCAACATCCACTGCCCGACCTTGTATCTCTTTTATAACCCCATCCATGTACAGATTGAACAACCATGGAGACATGACACATCCTTGTTTCAATCCAACCTTCAAATGGAAAGATTCACTCAGTTTGCCATCCACACGCACTGCAGCCTTAGCACCCTCGTACATACTCTTCACTGCCTTCAACAACTTCCCATCCACTCCATATATTCTTAATACCTTCCACAAACCTTGTCTATCCACCCTGTCATATGCTTTCTCCAGATCCATGAAGGCTGCATACAACTTCTTGCCCTTCTCTAGAAACTTTTCCACTAAGGATCTAGGAATGAATATCTGGTCTACACAACCTCTTCCCTTCCTCAAACCTCCTTGTTCTTCTCCAACTAATTCCTCAGTAATTTCCCTAACTCTGTCAATAAGTATCCTACCAGATACTTTTCCTATTACACTGAGAAGGCAAATGCCCCTATGATTACCACACACTGCTTTTTCCCCTTTTCCTTTGTACAGAGGAATAATTATACCTGACTTCCAATCCTCCGGGACTCTACCCTCCTCCCAAGCCAATCTGCACACCTTCCACATCCATTCTATTACTATCTCTCCCCCATGCTTCAGCATTTCACCACACACTCCATCAATTCCTGGGGCTTTCCCCATTTTAACTTTCTTCACTGCTTCCACCACCTCCATCCTGGTGATTTCTTCCTCTCTTCTCACAACCCTCCATCTCTATGTTCAACAGTTCATTAAAGTGTTCTCTCCATCTGTTTACTTTTTCTCCCTTCTCCACTAGTAATCTACCATTTTCATCTTTCACACCCCCACTGACTTCATTGGCACCCTGTCTAGCTCTCTTTACCTCCTTCCAGAACATTTTCTTACATTCTCTTCACTTTGCACTCAAATTCCATCCAAATTCCTCATCCACTCTCTTCTTACTCTCTCTTACTAATCTTTTCACCTCTCTCCTCCTCACTACATATAACTGTCTCGTCCGTCTCTCAGCTTCTTCGTCGCCCCTGTTCCTCATCCACTCATTATATGCTTTCTTCTTTTGTGCCACAGCCTCTCTCACCTCTTCAGTCCACCATGCTGTTCCCTGAACCCCCTTTCGTCTTCTCTTCACCCCACACACCACCTCACATGCTGCACAGATTTCTTCTGTGAATACCTTGCACACACCTTCCACATCCCCTATCTGCTCCAATCTATATTTACCCAATCGCTCCTCCACTTCCCATTTATATTCAGCCTTAATTCCATCCTCTTGTAACTTTTCTACCCTCCTGGTAACAAATACTTCCTCCTGTCCTTCCCTTCTTCTCTTCCTCAATCTTGTTTGGATTCTGATTCTGGCCACCACCAAGTGGTGGTCAGAAAGTCCACTCCCCCAACCTCTATATACTCTTGCATCCATTACACATCTTCTCATCCTTTCATCCACACACACAGTCAATCATTGCCTTCCGTTCATTCATTCCACCGTCCTCTCTTCTCACCACTCGTCATGTATACCTATGGATCATTTTGTGCCTGAAGAGGGTATTAGCTACCACCAACCCCCTCTCAGCACAAATGTCCACTAAAGCACTGCCATTCTCATCCATCTCTGCAGGCACACCCCACTCACCAACCACTCCATCCACCTTCTCATTCCCTACTTTTCCATTCATATCTCCAATCAGAAACACTCTCTCATTCCTTTCAAACTTTTCCAAGCAGGCTTCCACATTTGTCCAAAATTCTTCTCTCACTCTATTTACACGATCTTGCGTTGGCACATACACACACACAATTGCCCACATTTGTAGTCCAACTTTCACTCTTACCCACACAATCCTTGACCCAACTGATCCATACTCTCTTACATTCTCCTTCCACCTGTTGCTCACAACAATACACACTCCCTCTTTCGCCCTCTCATTCTCACCCACTCCCGCACATATACCCCATCCATATTCCCATTCTCTCACACTCTCACCTCGCCATTTAGTTTCAGTTATTCCACATATATCCACTTTCACACTCTCAAGCACCTGCACAATCTCTCTCTCTTTCACTTCATCATTCATACCCCGTACATTCCAGGTCACAATATTTACCTCGTCCTTTGTCCGTTCCTTTTTCGTCAACTTTTGGTCAGTCCTGGTCCGAGGCTTCCTGTTCGTATTTTTAGTTAGTTGTTTTTACGGGGTGGGGCACTAACCCACCATATATATATATATATATACAGTATATATATATATATATACTCGTATATGTGCTAGGTGGGGGCGCTCACCATCCACTCACTAGATGTAGTGCTGCTCTCGGGTGTCTGCACCTTCCTCTCCCCCACCCTTCTTTCCTTCAATCCTCTTCTGTCTTTCTTTCCTTCATTCGTTCCTTGTCCTTCTGCCTACGGGTGACATTACACTCTGTCTTCTGCCTTTCTTTCCTTCATTCTTTCCTCGTCCTTCTGCCTGTGGGTGACTCTACACTGAGTGACAAGCCAGATGGTTTCCTGTACACCAGGACACCATTTACTATGCTGTGTTGTAACCATATAACGAAATTTTGGCGCCTGGTGCTTTAGTGGGTAATTATGGCACTCCCATCAGTTTGAGCCAGTGAAGGTTTATATCCAAGGGGTGGTTGGGGTTTATTGCTCATGTAATGCCACTCAGGGATGAGTGAGGTTGGTCACTCTCATCTTAAATGTCAGGACCAACTTGCCTAGCCCCAGGCTCCTACGCTCCTCAGCGGGGCGACATAGGATTGGATGATGGATGGATGGATGGATGGATGGATGGATGGATGGATGGATGGATGGATGGATATATATATACATACATATAACATTTATAATATGAAGAGAGCGAGAGGAGAGGCGAGGAGAGGAGAGGAGAGAGAGCGAAAGAGAGAGAGAGAGAAATTTAAAACCTCTTTTATTGCACCCACCTTCTCATTTGTGTGGACTGAGTTAAGGACATCAGGCCCCCATGGCATGACAGGGCAAGTTGAGAAGAGGTCAATGAGCTCCTGTGGGTTGAGTGCATTGTCCTTGTCACTGTCATACTTCTCAAAAAGACTCGTTAAAAATGCATATCCAGCATGGTTCAGTTCAGTGCTGCATCCTGGAGGCACTCGTAACCTGAAAGAGTTAAAAATATCTAAGATGATACTAATCATCATTCTAACCTGTAACCTCTAGGCTGCGGCGAGCTCTGAGCTACGTCGTGCCCTGGTGCGGCTACTTTGTGCAAAAACTGGTAATTTTCAACTCATGTTTGTTTACAGTCAGAGACAAAAAATAAAGGAAAAAGCACATGTATCAGAGGTCGAAACCTTTCTACTTACCTATGAGTGTGTCTGTGAGGAGGTAGAGCCTTTTACATCATCATGGAAACAGGTTGAAGAGAGGTCATTTTTGGCTGTTTTTTTGAGTCACTGGGTCCGAGGCTGCCTCGCCACTCACCCCACGTGCACACAACCAGCTCGGCAATGCTAAGTGACTCAGAAAACCACTGTGTGGCAACTCTGTGCTTGGGAGGGCTGATATGTACCGCATTCCCGCCGAAATCTATCTATTGCCAGATGCCTCAATCCCAATCGGGGTGGCCACAAACAAATCGCCTCCATGTCACTCTGTCCCCCGCCATTTCACTACCACACTCCCAATTCACACCTCCCTCTCTCATATACCTCTCCACTCCATCCCTCCATCTCATCCTCGGCCTCCCCCTCCCTCTCGCCCCCTCCACCTCACTCACATACACTCTCCTCGTCAGTCTTTCACTCTCCATCCTCTCCACATGCCCAAACCACCTTAACGTGTTTCTCCCAACACTTCCCATCACGTCCACAACCACACCACAACGCTCCTTCATTTCCTCATTTGTTAGTCTGTCTCTCCATGTGACTCCACATGCTCCTCTCAAATAACTCATTTCCACTGCTCTCACTCTTGACTTCTGTCCTTCCAACAGGGTCCAAGCTTCACTTCCATATGTTAGAGTTGGTATCACAATACTGTCATGTAACAACTTTTTCACTTCCACGCTCTCCTCCCTGTTTCTTATCACTGCTTTCAACGAACCAGCAACCTTCTTTCCCTGCTGCACCCTTTCGAGCACTTCACCCTCCAGACTTCCGTCCTTACTCATCACACTACCCAAGTACAGTAAGACCTCACTATAACGGACTAATTGGGGCTCAGGCCAGTCCAAAATATGCGATTTTCCGATAAAAGCGACATCCGGACTTACCCATGCTAATCCGGACGTTTTCCGATATATCAGACATTAGTCCGGATTTTTTCGGTAGTTTTCACCACCATTGCAGTATTGTACTGTGTTTTACCTTCACTACATTAATCAAATGGTATAACAATACTGTACTGTGCACTGAAAAACATGTCTTTTACTTGTCTTATTGTGGTGAACATAGCTGAAGTTGTCAGGCAGTCCGGACTGATTCTGGCTATATTGGAATTTTTTCCAATATTTAGGAGTTTAGTCCGGTAGCTCCTCGAGTCCGATAAAAGCGAATTCCGGTGTACTGAAGTCCATTATATCGAGGTTTTACTGTACTTAAATTCACTCACATTCTCCATATCCTTCCCATCCAGTCTCACTGTACATTCACTGGCTTCACTTGTCTCGAAGACCATCATTTTACTCTTCCCTACATTCACCTTTAGATTCAGTTTCTTACACACTCTCCCAAACTCATCTACCAAGCCTTGCAGCTCCCCTTTGTCTTCGCTCAACAACACAGTATCATCTGCAAACAACAGTACAGGGAGTTTCCAAACACTGCCCCATCTCACTAGGGCTGCTCCAACATCCACTGTCTGACCTTGTATCACTTTTATAACCCCATCCATGTACAGATTGAACAACCATGGAGACATGACACATCCTTGTTTCAATCCAACCTTCAAATGGAAAGATTCACTCAGTTTGCCATTCACACGCACTGCAGCCTTAGCACCCTCATACATACTCTTCACTGCCTTCAACAACTTCCCATCCACTCCATATATTCTTAATACCTTCCACAATCCTTGTCTATCCACCCTGTCATATGCTTTCTCCAGATCCATGAAGGCTGCATACAACTTCTTGCCCTTCTCTAGAAACTTTTCCACTAAGGATCTAAGAATGAATATCTGGTCTACACAACCTCTTCCCTTCCTAAAACCTCCTTGTTCTTCTCCAACTAATTCCTCTGTAATTTCCCTAACTCCGTCAATAAGTATCCTACCATATACTTTTCCTATTACACTGAGAAGGCAAATGCCCCTATGATTACCACACACTGCTTTTTCCCCTTTTCCTTTGTACAGAGGAATAATTGTACCTGATTTCCAATCCTCCAGGACTGTACCCTCCTCCCAAGCCAATCTGCACACCTTCCACATCCATTCTATTACTATCTTTCTCCCATGCTTCAGCATTTCACCACACACTCCATCAATTCCTGGGGATTTCCCCATTTTAACTTTCTTCATTACTTCCACCACTTCCATCCTACTGATTTCTTCCTCTCTTCTCACAACCCTCCTTCTCCCCGCCATTCCCCAGCCACTTATACTTGCATTACTTTCATTCTCTATGTTCAACAGTTCATTAAAGGCACAAAATTTGAAATCATAGGGTGCTTTCTCAGAGGTCTTAAGCAGACTACTGATAGGTCCTCCACAGAGGCTCTTAGCAGCCAAGGGGTTAATCCCACTTATGAGATGAAGTGAAGTATGATCCAGACACAAAGAAAAATACAACAGTGGGCATGCCCAGTGAAAAAGGCCAAACAATCATTCACACCTTTGGAATGTAGGCTCTACCTCACAGGCAACACCATCAGTACATATTTTCTTGTTTTTATATAACTGTACTTCATATACTGTACAACTTCCACATAGAGTGATTCTGTTGATTACCAACTCAAAATGAGATGTGCTTCTCTGCATATGATCTATCAGTTCATTGTTATCTTCTCATTTCCTTAGAGTATTCAGCTTCCATGGCTCCCTATCCAGGCAACACCATCAGGACATTTTCTTGTTTTATTTATTTATTTTTTTTTTTTCTTAAATAAAAGTACTTCATATACAACTGCCAGACAGAATCATTCTGTTGATTACCAACTTAAAATGAGGTGTGCTTCTCTGCGCATAATCCACTGTTATCTTGTCATTTCTTTAGAGTGTTCAACTTCCATGCCTCCCTTTATCACATACTCATCTACCTTACCTATCCACCTTCTTGACCAACTGTGTCCCCTCCAATGTTCAGACAAAAGTAACTCAACATACACATTACTCTTTTGTACCATCCTATCTATATCCATTCTCTCCACAAGACCAAATCAATTAAGCACAAACTCTTTTGCTCTTTTAACAACAGAGTTCCTTATTATGCATCTTGCATAAATAACTTTGTTATCCTATCTGCTTTGTGCCCTCATGCAAACACAATCATAATGCTTTAATTTCCATTTACTCTTAGTTTTTTTCTGTCATGCCATATATCCTATTATTCTCACTCACTGCCATCTGCAGATCTCTCATAGTTTCTATCATCACACTGCCCATTGTTCTCAATTTCTTTTGACTTCAGATGATAAGTATTGATTTTACTTATTGTAATTTAATCTAGCAATATCTCTTAACTCTCCAGCATACTAATGTCTATTTTACTATAAACCTGTCAGCCACCAGAAACTTTAAACTTAAAAAATTGCAGTGCCCATATTACTAAGAAGTTACAAAGCTAACTAAAATGACTGACCAATGAATGCATCAGAAGGGCAAAAAGTAACACAAATGAAACTGATACTTACGAAGGAAACAAGTAATCTTTGGATAGCTGCAAATTGTCATTGTACCCAAACTTTCTGAGGACAGTCCATGTCGTTTCATGGCGGCCACGTTGAATGAAGAGACGATGAAGAAAGAGAAAACCACGCAGAGTGAGGGAATCCATGTGCACCCCATCAGAAACATTCCTCCGCACTACTGTCTTCAGTTCCTCTAGTGCCTGAAAGCAGTGCTTCATTATTTTCCCTTCACTTCAGCATGACCTAAAACTGACATCACATCTTGAATGCTGAACCAGAACAAGAGGTTAACCTATGAACACAGTACTATTATTAAAATAATATATAAATATGGAAAGGATGTAAAGGTGTAGTATGGGCTTATTCTGCCAATAAGCGACAAAAATTAAGCAGCAAAAGGACAAAAATTTCCATTGTTAAGGTGAACGAACTACAGAATCTCATATGAACATACTTTTATCTCAATATCCTGTCTGTGGTAACTATGGTACTGACAAAATGTGAATAGCATTCCCTGCCATACATTCTGCTTCTTTACTTGCATGATTACTGTCACTCATCTAAAGATTTGTATGATGAACATAATTCTGGGTTGCCTTAGTACGACACACAATGGAGGTGCGAGAACTAACAACAGCAAGCACAGTGAAACAGGCCAGACAAAATTTAAACAGTAATCATGTCATTCAAGTATCAGTGTACTGGTAATATCTTTACATCAGCCATAATGTACCTGCATGGTTGATAAAATATGACTAGTTTGGAATATTGATTGCAAGAAGGAATATAAAGAAAGACAAATGAGATGATAAACCCGCCGTATCCCAATAACGTATGGATATGTTACAACTTTTTTTCATACTGAGTCCCGTCAACATATCCATACGTTTTGCAATTGCGAGGTCCATCATTTGCACATTTTTCAAGTTTCGCGGGTGATTTTTGGTAGGCACATGTGGGAGACCTTCCTCTACCTGCCACCGGGCAGCGACACTGCCTGACCCTGTGCAACCCCCCCCCACAATCCTGCCATTTTCTCAGCAACTCACCTGTTAGAAGTGACCTGGCCAGTAAAGACATGTCGTACCACGGTCTCTCTGACAATGAAATTCAGGACGAAAGTGATTCCCGATGTGGAGGACAAAGATTATGTAGTGCCAGAGGAAGAAATGAGCAGGAGTGATGAGGAGGTAACGTCGCCAAGGAAGGTGAGGTATGTTGATGTGTTTGGTGAGTGAAACAATGCTTATATTGCCTATATTATTGTGTGAAAACCAATATATTCTTGTACTGCATATAAATTTGTACCAAATAAACAAATACTGTATCTACCTATTAAGGTGGTTTGCAATAGTTACCGCTACCATAGAAAAAGCGACAGCCGCAGTGCGGCTCCAGTGAACATGGTACCAGGTGTTTAAAGGGTCACCTGTATATCCCACTTCTAAGCTCAGGTGAGCACTTTCTCTATGAATTTTCGATGTTTCTCATAAAAAGTGGACGTTAAAAAAAATAAATAAACAAAAATCTGCCAGGACTGCAGGAGGTCACTGGTGAAAAATCTGCCAGGAGGCGGTAGGTTAAATGGGTGAAGTGTCCTATGATTATGGCTTCACAAGGTAAGAACATACAAAACTGGGATAAAAGAATGATGATTTGCATCTGAGTTAAGGGAAATGAACCCAATGGAATTAAGGTACTCAGCACTGGATGCTCAAATCTTCAACCAGATTTCTTGCGAAAAAGAGAATCAGTGACATGCACCAGTATTTGGTGTGAAATATTACAGCATGTGCTACAATGTCAAGAGAACAAAGTAAAATTTATATGAGCCACAGTTATTCAGCATACTATAGTCATTTCCTGATCTGTAAACACCTTCAGTCTGAGATCTGATGTATAGGCTGTGGCAGTTACTATGTAGGTGATGGTAGTAATGTATATATTTTTACATGCTAGCATATCCTTGAACTCTGTCAGTTCATACTGGTGATATATGGATTTCTACACAATCATACCTAGCACAACACATCCATTTTCACTTGCAATGATCTTGCTACAGATACCACTTCTCAGTCATAACTGGCCTGAATGGGCATTAATTCTGGTTACAAATATCTCCAAGGTCTGGTCCCAAGGTGGACCTCACATGGGCTGATATAGAAGGCTTATGGGAACATGGTATAATATGGTAACTCTATGAATTTATGTGTGGAGTAATAAGAGACAATGAAACAAGGTTTGTGGAGCAGGTGCAACACAAGGCATAAAGGAAGCAAGGAGTGTAAGGTTTGGGTGGGATGCATTTGAGGCAAATGGTGCAGACAGAGAGATGCAGAAGCAGAAATAAGACAAAAACAATGGCTATCAAAACATTTAATGGTACAAAACAAGTTCTGGTATATGGCATGATATACAACTGATTAATAAGTACAGGCATAACTCGGCTATGAGCCACAAAGAATATGAGAGTATGAAGGATATGTTAACCCTTTAAGTATGGTCGTCTTTTTTTCTTGCTATCACCCAATTATATTAACATGGGGGAGATCCCTCCTTACGTATAATGATGTCTTATTCTATTCTTGCTAAAGCAGTTTTTTTACATTACTGGAGAAATCTCTTGTAGCAATGGGGCTAAAAATAATCTTCATTAACCCTATAGTATAATGATGTACTATTTACTCAAAACAGTATAATTCAACTTACGGGAGATCACACATACCGTAACTGCTGCTCGTGTTACTGTGACCCAACACTCTCACAGTGAAGAGGTTAATCAAGTAAAATAACCAGGTGTGCTGTGCTGACCTGAGGATTAAGTGGAGCATTGAAGCAGCGCCTCTGGAAGGTGTTCAACTCAAGGTCGTTCAGCAACCCATCATTGTCAGCATCACAGATCTGACAAGCAGTTTTAAAGACAATAAAGCTACATAATATATTTAAATTACACTACTACAGAAACACAGATAATTCTGTGACAGTTTACTTCCCTTACTGAACATGATAAAAGACCATTGAATTAACTCTCAAGTCTCAACTGCCAGTATTCCCAGAATAATTACAGACAGATTACCAAGTAAATATGGTATGTTTATACACTGCAAAAACAGCTTCCTGATCAGTGAACTAAAATCAGCACTGCTCTCCGGATCTTAGTAATTATTATAACTACAGTAGGTTTAGTCCATCCATCTATCCATCCATCATCCAATCCTTTGTTGCCTCATGAAGAGCGTCGGAGCCCCGAGCTAGGCAAGTTGGTCCTGACATCTAAGATGAGAGTGACCAGCCTCACTCATCCCTGAGTGGCATTATGTGAGCAATAAACCCCAACCACTTCTTGAGTACAAACCTACGCAGTTTTCTAATATGTGAGCTGTAACTGATCAAAACACTACTTAAATATTACTGTCAAGAATCAGCTTCTTTAAATATAGCTTCAATATATGTTTGTGCATCCTATTCTGGACACTGGTCAATGAGCCTATTCCCAAAGTTAAACAGCCCATTATGATGTTGCTGCAGTGGCCCTTAGTTCACCTGGACATCAATGTGATGGACTGCAGACTGAAGTTGCCCATTTCAGGCAGTCCATCACTCTCCTTTTGGGGAACAGGGAGGGAGTTGAAGGACATTTGTATAATCAGGCAGTTATGTATATCAATGCCCAGAAGTGATGGCAACCATCTCCACAACGAACAACCCTTATAAACCACTTCAATAGACGGTTACATCCCAACATGCCCTGGCATTACACACATTGGTGCCAATACCATCATGAAAAGTGTGACTGCGCTAGCATTTGTATTTCTAAGATTCTACAGTGACGCAAATGGTGTCTTTTTTGATGAATTTCCAATTCTCAAACTGTTCCTTGCAACTACTGAGTATCTCATTGATTCTACAGTCCCAATCAAGGTACAAAGCTGCTTATATTCCATCATCTCCCCTATCAACTTCTCTATCTATAGCCTGACGCCCTAATCCCGCAAAGGGTGGCTGCAGACAAAACGCCTCCAAGTTGCTCTGTCACCCACAATTTGCCTACCCTCCCCCCAGGTCACTCCCCCTTCCCTCATATACCTCTCAACTCCATCCCTCCACCACATCCTCGGTCTCCCCCTCCCTCTCCCTCCCTCCACCCCACCTGTATACACCCTCTTAGTCAGTCTTTCATTCACCATTCTCTCCACATGTCCAAACCATCTTCTCAACCACATCCACATCCACCTCACAATGTTCCTTCACTTCTTCATTCGTCAACCTGTCCCTCTATGTCATCCACATGCTCCTCTCAAGCGACTCATTTCCACTGCTCTCACTCTTGACTTGTTACCCTCTAGCAAGGTCCATGCCTCGCTTCCATACGTCAGGGTAGGGATCACAATACCATCATGCAGTGACTTCTTGACTTCCATACTCACCTCCCTATTTCTCATCACTACCTTCAGTGAACCAACAACCCTCCTTCCCTGCTGTACCCGTTCAAGTATTTCATTCCCAAAACTTCCATCCTCACTCATCACACTACCCAAGTACTTGAATGCACTCACATTCTCCATATCCTCACCATTCAACCTCACTGTGCATTCTGTGACTTCATTCCTTTCAAACACCATAACTTTACTCTTGTTTACAATGACTTTCAGATTCCTCTTCTACACACTGTCCCAAATTCATTCACCAAACCTTGCAACTCCTCTTCATCTTCGTTTTTGAAGGCTCCAACATGCTTGCATGCGTCGGCCTTGGTCACCTAATGGCGGCTCTCCATGCTGCTTGATCTTTGGCAGCCTCCCTGTTCAGTCCCTTAACCTTTAAGTCACACTTAATGACCTCGTCCCATGTCTTTCTCGGTCTACCCCTCCCCCAATATTAACACTTCTCACCCTCTGTACCCAACTATCATCCCTCAGCCTCTCCACATGTCCAAACCACCTCAGCCTACCTCTCCTCATCACAACACCAATACACTCCAGTCCCATCCTACCTCTCAACTCTTCCATCGTAAACCCAGCCCCCCCAGGCCTTGCACGCAGGGACGCATTGCACATCCACCTAATCATTGTCATTTCTGTACGTTTAAACCTGTGAATATTCTCTTCCTTTACTGCCCAGGTCTCACTACCATACAGCATCACACTCCTAACACATGCTGCATACAAAGACCCCTTCGCACGTAAGAAGAGTCCTCTCAATGTCAGGAGAGGCCACAGCTCCCTAAACTTCTTCCAACCACTTCTCACCCTAGCAACTGAGCTAACTCCAGCCCCACCTCCGGCACATAACATGTCTCCCAAATAACAAAACTCCTCCACACACTCAAAGAGACTCACCTGCAAGTTCAACCCTCTCACGCCTAACAATCTCCACCTGCTCTCCCCGACACACCGCACACATGAAATCAGCATTATCTCGCAGTCTACCTCTAATACCACTACATCTCTTGTGCACCCTTTTATCACAAACACTACACAAGATGGAATTACTCCCCACACCCTTGTGGCAAACTGCTCATGGCCACTCTCCCTCTCCTCTGAATGTACCGCCACCAACCCTAGATATCATCACTTTTGTTTTATCTGCATTTACCCTTAAGCCCTTGTACCCCATACCATCTCTCCACTTCTAAAATCTTTCCTCTGCCTCCCCTTCATTCTCCACAATCAACACCAAATCATCAGCATACAACATCTCCCATGGGAGTCCATCTCTGAAGTCACGTGAGAGGGCTTCAAGCACCATGATAAACAACAAGGGACTCAAAACTGACCCCTGATGCACACCAACATTCACGGAAAACTCATCACTCAAAACTCCATTCACTCTTACTTGGATGCGAGCACCCACGTACAGGCCATAACCACCCTAACCAGCCACTCTTCCAACCCTAGCTTTCTCATTGCCCACTTCACCACCTCTCTAGGGACTCTGACAAAGGCCTTTTCCAAATCAACAAAAACAAAATACAATTCCATTTTCTTTCCAATATATTTTTCCTGAAGCTGTTGAACAATGAATATGGCATCAGTGGTCCCCCTGCCTGGCATAAACCCAAACTGCATCCCATCGATATTCGCTCTTTCTCTAATCATACCTTCTAGAACTCTCTCCATTACTTTCATTATCTGATCTAAGAGCTTTGTACCTCTTTAATTTCCCCTTGCCAGGGCATCACCCTTCCTTTGTACACATTTACAATTACACACTTCAGCCAATCATCTGGGACAACACACTCATATATAATCATGTTTATCAGGTCAGTGACTAACCTCACCCCAGTATCTCCTGAGGCCTTCAACATTTCGGAAGTCAACCCAGACACACCTGCCACCTTCCCCACCCGCATCCTACCTATTGCCTCACTCACAGTAGCAGTGTCAATCAACGACCAAGGGCCAAACACTGGATCAGCTGGCTCCAAACCTTCCCTACCCCAATCAAACTCCTCATTCAACAACCGGCTATAATGCTCTCTCCATGCATCTTTAATATCCTCACTGTTCACCACTACCCTTCCTTCATCATTCTTCACACACTGCTCAACTACACTGTCATCCCTCTTCACCTGATTTGCCACCCTAAAAATCATATTTTTCGTTTCTCCATGATTTAGATTATCAAGTAAAAGTCTCTGTGACTCAGACTTCGCCCTGTATACCTCTCTTCTAGCCCTGCGCTTGGCAGCCAAGTACTCCTCCCTGATACCACCATTCTTCCATTCCCGGAAAAGCCTACTTTTCTCTCTAACTGCAGCTTCTACACCCTCATCCCACCACCAAGTTACTTTATGTCTTGGTGGGCCTCTTGTCCAACCGCATATTGCATCGGTAACTCTCAAGAGGTTGTTTTGTTCTTAAGGGCTCTATACTGTTCGTTAACGCCTCTATCTACGGCTTCCTGTTCAGCCACCACTCTCCTCATCTCACTATAAAAGGCATCCCTTACTGATTGGTTTCCCAGCTTCCATATTTTCCTCCTAGGTACATATGTCCTCCTCCTCATCACTCGTTCCTTAAGCACCATGTCACAAATCAACAGTTTGTGCTGCTGCACACACTCCTCGCATCCTATAACTTTAACATCCCTCACTAATCTCCTATCAACCCTCCTGACCAGAAAATAATCAATCTGACTACTATTTCCCCCAGACTCGTACGTAATCAATCTACTCACTCTTTTTCTAAAATGTGTGTTGCACACAATCATGTCCATAGCCTCCCCAAACTCGAGTATTCTTTCCCCTTCTGCATTCCTCACACCATATGCACATCCTCCATGGACTCCTTCATAACCTTGAGCTGCTTCACCAACATGACCATTTAAATCCCCTCCCAGAACCACTACCTCATCATCGCCCAAACCACTTACTACACGTATTAAATCATCCCAAAATCTATCCTTCTCTGCGTCATCCAATCCTACCTGTGGAGCATATGCCGATATAACTGAAATCATCTTCCGTCCGATCAAAATTTTCACTACTAATATCCTATCACTTACTCTCATAACATTCATAACATATTCCACCCATTTCTCCGCAACCAACACACCCACACCCCCATATCTTCACTCAACAATATTGTATCACCATCAAACAACAACACCAGAATCTTCCACATCTCACCCTCATTCATTAGGACCACTCCCACATCCACTGCCCTACCTTGCACCTCCTTTACAACCCCATCCATGTATATTTTAAACAGCCATGGAGACATCACACAACCCTGTTTCAGTCCTACAATCAGATCAAAGAACTCACTCAGCTCACCATCCACTCGCACAGTAGTCCTAGCTCCTTCGTACATACTCTTCACAGCACTCAACAATTTCCCCTCCACTCCATATATTCTTAATACCTTCCACATACCTTGCCTATCTATTCTGTCATAAGCTTTCTCCAAGTCCATGAAGGCAGCATACACTTTCTTTCCCTTCTCTAGATACTTCTCCACTAAACATCTTAGAACAAATATCTGATCTACACACCCTTTTCCCTTCCTAAATCCCCCTTGTTCTTCTCCAACTAACTCCTCTGTTATATGCCTAACCCTGACAATAAGTATTCTACCATATATCTTTCTAGTCACACTAAGAAGGCAAATACCCCTATGCTTACCACATACTTATCTCTCCCCTTTTCCTTTATATAAAGGAACAATTATTACTGATTTCCAGTCCTCTGGAAACCTTCCCTATTCCGAAGCCAATCTACACAACTTCCATATCCATTCCACAACAATCTCATCCCCATACTTCAGCATTTCACCACACACTCCATCAATTCCCGGGGCCTTTCCCATCTTGATCTTCTTCATTGCTTCCACTACTTCTGCCCTACTGATCCCATCCTCCCTCCTCTCACCTCTTCTTCTCCCAGCTATTCCCCAACCACTTATACTTGCACTGCTCTCACTCTCTACATTCAACAAATCCTCAAAGTGCTCCTTCCATCTCCTCAATTTCTCTCTCTTCTCCACCAGCAATCTATTATTCCCATCTTTCACTCCCCTACTATTTCCCTTTTCACACTGTCTTACTTTCTTTATCTCCTTCCAAAACAATTTCTTACTCTCCCTCCACTTTACACTCAGATTCCTCCCAAACTCCTCATCCACTTTCTTCTTACTCTCCTTCATCAATCTCTTCACCTCTCTTCTCCAGCTCACATATACCTCTCTCTTCTCTCTCTCATCTACTCCCCTACCTCTGCTCACTAGCCTTTCACTATATGCCTTCTTCTTTTGTTCCGCAGCTCGTTTCACCTCATCATTCCACCATGCTGTCCCTTGCACACACCTGCATCTGCTCCTCACATCTCACACGCTGCGCCTATTTCTTCCGTGAAAATCTTACATACATCTTCCACCCTTGCCATCTGCTCTAACTCATACCTTCCCAATCTTTCTTCCACTATGCTCTTACACTCTGCCATTTTCTCACTATCTTGTAACTTCTCCATTCTTCTCACAGGAGCTGTTTCCTCCTGTCTTCCCCTTGATCACTTCACCCACTTTCTTTCCAGCCTTACCTTGGCCATCACTGAGTGATGGTCAGAGATTCCATACCCCCACCCTCTCCACACTCTTGCATCCAACACTTGTCTTCTCATTCGCTCATCCACACATGTGTAATCTATCATTCATTCACTCATCCACACACATGTAATCTATCATTGCCTTTTGTTCTACAAATTCACCATCCATCCTCCTTATGACTCTCCATGTATACCTGTGGATCATCTTGTGCCGAAAGTAGGTGTTGGCTATTGCCAACCCCTTACCAGCACAGATGTCTACCAAGGCACTACCACTCCCATCCACCTCAGCTGGCACACCCAACTGACCAACCACTCCATCCACCTCAGCTGGCACACCCAACTGACCAACCACTCCATCCACTCGTACATTCCCAACTTTGCCATTCGTGTCTCCAATCAAAAACACTCTCTCGCTCCTCTCAAACTTGTCATAAGCTTCTACGCTTGCCCAAAACTCATCTTTCACTCTTGCCACTCAGTCCTCTGTCGGCGCATACGCACATACAATCGCCCAAGCTTGTATACCTACTTTCATCTTCACCCATACAATCCTTGCACCCACTGTTCCATACTCTCTTATATTCTCCTTCCATTTCTTGCTTATCATCAGACATACTCCCTCTCTTGCCCTCTCATCATCATCATCATCTTCGTTTTTCGTCCTTCTGTTCCCATGTTCAAACTGAGGTTGGACATGCGATGGCTTTTCTCCACTGTTTCCTATCCTGGATTAAATCTTCTCCAATACCCAGTCTTTCCATATCTTGCGTTACAACACTTTTCCAGGTCTTCTTAGGTCTTCCTGGCAGTCGACGTCCCACCACTTCCAGTTCCTCTGCTGTTCTCACACAGCTCCCTTCCTCACTCCTCACGTGACCAAACCATCTAAGCCGCTTCTGCCTCAAGATGATATCGAGATCCTTCATCCCATATCTTCCGGCTACCTCCTCACTCAAAACTCTGTCCTCCCATTTCACTCCTGCCATGTATCTTAACATTCTACAATCAGTACTCCTCAGAACATTCATCAGTCTATCTGTCAAAGCTCGTGTTTCAGCACCATATATCAATACTGGTCTAATGCAGGCCTCATATATTTTACTTCTGTGTCTCAGTGGTATGTGTTTGTTGACCAGTAGGCTAGCTATTTCCTTCCACTTTAACCATGCTGCCGCCACTCTTGTTCTGACTGATCTCTCCACCTCTGCTTCGCAGTCCAATATATCTCCTAGATAGCAGAACTGCTGCACTTCTTGTAGTGTGCTCCCATTCACCTCTACCACATCCTCTGCTTCATCTCCCTCCGCCTCTCTTCTTATGCAGGCTGGGCAGCGGAAATTTTGCACTCCTCTCAAATTCTGCAGACCTGAACCCCTTCTATGGCACCACTTATTACACTCCGTGCACAACACTAAGTTCACTCCTACTCCTCTGCCACAGCATCCACATGGCCATTTACCTGACTGAATTCTTTCTACTGGTTTCTTGCCTGTCACCATTTCCTTTGTCTTATCCATATTTATTTTCATTCCTCTCTTCTCCATTCCATTTTTCCATCTATTACGCATTTCCACCACTTCTTCCTTAGTCTCCGCTGTCAGCACCAGGTCATCAGCATACAGCAATTCCCATGGGCCTTCCCCCCTACATTCCCGTGTTGCCTCCTCCATTACTATGTTAAACAGCAATGGACTGAGTGCTGACCCTTGATGTGCCCCAACTCCTATTCCAAAATATCCTGATGTTCCTGCTATTGTCTTGACTTTTGATCTTGTATTAATATACTGTAGAGAGACATGACAGCTGCAATGAGTCTCTCAGGCACATTCTGTCTTCCCAAGGCCCACTCTATAACTCTCCTTGGTACTCTCTTGCCCTCTCATTCTCATTAACTCAAGCACATATTCCTACACTGTATTCCCATGCTCTCACCCTTTCACCTTTCCATTTAGTTTCAGTCAATCCACATACATCCACTCTTGCATCCTCAAGCACCTGAACAATCCCTCTCTCTCTCACTTCATCATTCATTCCTCTCACATCAACTTAACTATATTTAAATATACTCTGAGTATGAATTTATTATGTGTGAATGAACAGTATATCAATACATAATTAATAAACTAAATCAGTACATCAAATATTTACAATACAAAAACAAGGAATTCTCATGTACTGTATAATCATTACTTGTAACCAATATCAGCTCTTTAAATATGAAATATTTTGACTCCAACTGAGGATGTATCCTATCTGCAAGAGTACTGATGAGATGCAGTTTGGGTTTATCCCGTGCAGAGGGACCACTGATGCCATATTCTTTGACTGACAGCTTTAGAAAAAATATATATATATTCACCATCTACTCACTTGATGTAGTGCTGCTTTCAGATGAATGCCTTTTCCTCTCTTTCTTTCCTTCCTTCTGTCTATGGGTGACTCTACAGTGAGTGACAAGCCAAATGGTTTCCTGTACACCAGGAAACCATTTACTACACTGGGTGGTAACCATATAACCAAATTATGGCACCTGGTGGCTTTGTGGGTAATTAAGGTGCTGCATTCGGATGGAGCCAGTGCAGGTTTATATCCAAGGGGTGGTTGGGGTTTATTGCTCACGTAATGCCACTCAGGGATGGGCGAGGCTGGGACCAACTTGCCTAGCCCCGGGCTCCTACACTCCTCAAGGGCCAACGCAGGATTAGATGATTATGATGATGAAGAAAAGTGAGCTGTACTTTGTTTTTGCTGATTTGTAGAAGACCTTTGACACCGTCCCTAGTCCCTAGGGAGGTGGTGAAGTGGGCAATGAGAAAGCTTGGGAGCAAGGAGTGGCTAATTACAGTGCTTATGGCTATGTATGTGGGTGCTCATACCTAGGTGAGAATGAATGGACGTCTGAGTGACAAGTTTTCTGTGAATGTTGGTGTGCATTGGGTCAGTCTTGAACCCATTATTGTCTGTCATGGTGCTTGAAGCTCTCTCATGTGACTTCCAAAATGAACTGCCATAGGAGATGTTGTATGCTGATGATTTGGTGTTGACTAAGAGACTGAAAGGGAGGTGGAAGAAAGATTTAGGAAGTGGAGAGACAGAATGGGGCACAAGGGTCTGAGAGTAAATGTGGATCAGGCAAAAGTGATGATATCTACGGTTGGTGGCAGTACTGTCAAAGCTGAGGGAGTGTGACCATGTGAAGTCTGCCACAAGGGTGTGGGAAGTAACTATAGTGTAATGTGTTTGTGGTAAGTGGGTGCATAAGAAATATAGCTAGCGGTATCAGACAGACTGAGAAACTGCTGATTTCATGCGTGCAGTGTGCTGTAGAAAGCATGTAGTGATTGTCAGGTGTGAATGGAATGATCTTGCTGGAGAGCCACTTGAGTGTGTGGAAGAGTTTTGTTATTTGGTGTACATGTTATGTGCCAGAGGTATGACTGCAGCTAGGTAAGTAGCTAAGGTAAGGAGTAGCTGGAGGAAGTTCTGGGAGCTGCTGCATCTCCTAACACTGAGAGGGCTCTCCCATCATGCTAGGGGATCTTGTTAACCAGCACGTATTAGGAATGCAATGCTGTTTGGTAGCAAGACCTGGGCAGCAGAGGGAAAGGATATTTGTAGGTTCAAACATACAGGAATAACAATGATTTGATGGATGTGTAGTGCGTCCTTGAATGCGAGGCCTGGGAAGGAGGGAGTCAGAATTGAGAACGATGAGTTTAGAGAAAGGATGGGACTGGAATGTATTGGTGTTGTGATGAGGCAAAGGAGACTGAGATAATTTGGGCATGCTGACTGGATGGAAGATGACAAAATTTGGTGCAGGAGGTGAGAAGTGTGAATGTTGAGGGTAGGGCCGAAAGAGGCAGACCAAAAATGACCTGGGATGATGTCATAGTGTAACCTCAGCGATATGGGATCAAACAGGGAGGCAGCCAGAGATTGAGCAGAGTGGAAAGCCGATATTAGGTGACCAAGGCTGACACATGAAAGCATGTTGGAGCCTTTATAAATGATACAATGAATAAGTATGATCCACTTTACTGGACCCTGCCTACTGTTTTTGATTTCTCGCTCTGGGTCTTACTCATCCCAGTGATATGGAAAAAATGTCATGTGATTAAACCAATGCTGACAATGATAATCTAACTATCTATTGCCAGACGCCTCAATCCCGCACGAGGTGGCCACAAACAAATCGCCTCCATGTCGCTCTGTCCCCTGCCATTTCACTACTCCGCTCCCAAATCACACACCCCTCTCTCATGTACCTCTCCACTCCATCCCTCCATCTCATCCTCGGCCTCCCCCTCCCTCTCCCCCCCTCCATCTCACTCACATACACTCTCCACAACAGTCTTTCGCTCTCCATCCTCTCCACATGCCCAAACCACCTTAACGTGTTTCTCCTAACGCTACCTATCACGTCCACATCCACACCACAACGCTCCTTCACTTCCTCATTTGTTAGTCTGTCTCTCCATGTGACTCCACATGCTCCTCTCAAATAACTCATTTCCACTGCTCTCACTCTTGACTTCTGTCCTTCCAACAGGGTCCAAGCATCACTTCCATATGTTAGAGTTAGTATCACAATACTGCATGTAACAACTTTTTCACTTCCATGCTCACTTCCCTGTTTCTTATCACTGCTTTCAACGAACCAGCAACCTTCCTTCCCTGCAGCACCCTTTCGAGCACTTCACCCTCCAGACTTCCATCCTTACTCATCACACTACCCAAGTACTTAATTGCACTCACATTCTCCATATCCTCCCCATCCAAGCTCACTGTACATTCAATGGCTTCACTTCTCTCGAAGACCATCATTTTACTCTTCCCTACATTCACCTTTAGATTCCGTTTCTTACACACTCTCCCAAACTCATCTACCAAGCCTTGCAGCTCCCCTTCATCTTCACTCAACAACACAGTATCATCTGCAAACAACAGTACAGGGAGTTTCCAAACACTGCCCCATCTCACTAGGGCCGCTCCAACATCCACTGCCCGACCTTGTATCTCTTTTAAAACCCCATCCATGTACAGATTGAACAACCATGGTGACATGACACATCTTTGTTTCAATCCAACCTTCAAACGGAAAGATTCACTCAGTTTGCCATCCACATGCACTGCAGCCTTAGCACCCTCATACATACTCTTCACTGCCTTCAACAACTTTCCATCCACTCCCAAGTCCACGTGTCCTGACACGTGTGCAAGGCAGGTGCGCAAGCGCAAATTCATCTGTGCAAGTGCAACAAAATTTGCGCTTGCGCACCTGCCTTGTCTATCCACCCTGTCATATGCTTTCCCCAAATCCATGAAGGCTGCATACAACTTCTTCCCCTTCCCTAGAAACTTTTCCACTAAATATCGAAGAATGATTATCTGGTCAACACAACCTCTTCCCTTCCTAAAACCTCCTTGTTCTTCTCCAACTAATTCCTCTCTTATTTCCCTAACTCTGTCAATAAGTATCCTACCATATACTTTTCCTATTACACTAAGAAGGCAAATGCCCCTATGATTATCACACACTTCTTTTTCTCCTTTTCCTTTGTACAGAGGAATAATTATACCTGACTTCCAATCCTCCAGGACTCTACCTTCCTCCCAGGCCAATCTGCACACCTTCCACATCCATTCTATTACTATCTCTCCCCTATGCTTCAGTGTTTCACCACACACTCCATCAATTCCTGGGGCTTTCCCCATTTTAACTTTCTTCATTGCGTCCACCACTTCCATCCTGGTGATTTCTTCCTCTTTTCTCACAACCCTCCTTCTCCCTGCCATTCCCCAGCCACTTATACTTGCATTACTTTCATTCTCTATGTTCAACAATTCATTAAAGTATTCTCTCCATCTATTCATTTTCTCTCCCTTCTCCACTAGGCGGTGGCTCGATCAGTAGAGAGGTGGCTTGCGGTTCTAACAGACCCAGGTTCAAATCCTCGCTGGGGTAGGGAACAGTTTAAGGATTTGAATTTCATTAACTCAAGCTTTACTGATCTACCAGAAGACCCGCCGACATGTCGTAAAAATACCCCAGGTAATACCAATACACCAGTCCTGTATGAGACAGCCCTAGCCTGTATACAATGTGAACGGTGGGTGTTAGCACCAAAGTGGTGACATGTAGGGGTGTGTGGTTTGTGGGAGGACTGCTGGGCCTTGATAGCGGGCTGTGAAGCCTATGCCCAGAGTCGGACACATAAAAAAAAAAAAAAACTACCATTTTTATCTTTCAAATCTCCACTAACTTCGTTGGCACCCTGTCTAGCTCTCTTTACAGAACATTTTCTTACATTCCCTCCATTTTACACTTAAATTCCTTCCAAATTCCTCATCCACTCTCTTCTTATTCTCTCTTACTAATCTTTTCACCTCTCTCCTCCTATCTACATATAACTCTCTCGTCCGTCTCTCAGCTTCTTCGACGTCCCTGTTCCTCATCCACTCATTACATGCTTTCTTCTTTTGTGCCACAGCCTCTCTCACCTCTTCCATCCACCATGCTGTTCCCTGCACCCCCTTTCATCTTCTCTTCATCCCACACACCATCTCACATGCTGGACAGATTTCTTCTGTGAATATCTTGCACACACCTTGCACGTCCCCCATCTGCTCCAATCTATATTTACTCAGTCGCTCCTCCACTTCCCTTTTATATTCAGCCTTTATTCCATCCTCTTGTAACTTTTCTACCCTCCTTGTAAGAACTACTTCCTCCTGTCCTTCCCTTCTTCTCTTCCTCCATCTTGTTTGGATTCTGATTCTCGCCACCACCAAGTGATGGTCAGAAAGTCCACTCCCCCAACCTCTATATACTCTTGCATCCATTACACATCTTCTCATCCTTTCATCCACACACACATAGTCAATCATTGCCTTCCGTTCATTCAATTTACCATCCACCCTTCTCACCACTCGCCATGTATACCTATGGATGATATATAAGCGCAATAAACAGTTACTAGTACAGTATTTACCTTGAAAATTCGTATCAGGGCCTTCTTGCATTTTTCTGTTAACTGAAAGAAGATACAAATCTATTAAAAAGCGAAAACTTCAGTCAATAATACCAATAGGCAAATTCAGTACCTAAGTCTTCAACTATGAAAATTTCTTCTGAATTTAATTTTGGTGACAAAACAACAAAATTTAACTGGGCTTAAGAAATAACTCCCACACTGAAAGGGTTATATAATAAGGTACAGTATGATCAAACTTACACTGCATTACTATACTGTTGTGAAATCTTAAACAATTAACAATAACACTTAATTTAACTAACATAAAACACCAGTTTTGAGAAACGGTAATACCGAACATCAATGACGAAGTACACAATCTGAGTCTTACATCTCTCTCTTCAAGTATGTACAGAGGTGCAGTGGGGTGCAGCACAGCTTTCTGGGCATAGTAAAACATTTCTGATATATTCTTAAGGGTCCTGGCTGAGCACTGGAAAAAAAAAAAAATTATATTCACATCATGAAACCACATGAAACCAAGCTTGATACTGTGCTGCAGTGCTGTATATTAATCAATGTATGAGTATCTACACTAACCCCTGCAACAAAGGAATGTCTTTTTCAGTGCTGGGCAGGTGCGCAAGGACTTGCGCAAAGCACAATTGCGCACCCTTGCGCTTTGGTGAACATTGTTTGCGCATTGCACACCGCACGAGACCATGCGCAATATTGCGCTTTTGCACATGAAAAGGCAGGTGCGCAAGCGCAAATTTTGTTGCACTTGCACAGATGAATTTGCGCTTGCGCACCTGCCTTGCACACGTGTCAGGACACGTGGACTTGGGAGCTGCCCGCATGGCTGGACAAGGGATGGGGAAAGCTCGGGCGGGTCGCGAGGGCTGGATTGTTGGGGGGAGGCAGGAGGGTACTAGCATTTCTTAAAATGCTTCAACGTTATTATAATTAATAAAAAATAATAATAATAAATTAAAAATACATTATTTATTAAGAGTAGCATAAGCAATTCCTTACAAAAATCATTAAAACATATAATTTAAATCAATTATCCACAGCCTAATAATTTATTAGGCTGTGGAGATTTGATTTAAATAATATGTTTTAATGATTACTGTGAGGAATTGCATATACCATTGTATATCTATATTAAATTATTAAATAAGTCGTCTTGAGAAAACGCAGATAAAAGTAAAACTGGCAACATCACAGCCTTTACAGTATTTCCCTGTCCCTCTCCGCTCCGGCTCCGCTCACTCCTCGTATGAACTTCTACAAGTTAACAGCGCTTTGCCCCAGTCCTACCGCCTTAGTCACTTAGTGTGTGTGAAATGAATCATTTTATTTCACAGTAAATGATTTCAATTTAATTTGTAAGTAATGGATGCCCCCAGTACCAGGAGTAACGGCTGTACTGCCCAGTCTTGGCAGCCAGATGAAGAGTGTGAAATTAAAATGACCAAAAGAGTGGAAATAAATGAGTTATTTGAGAGGAGCATGTCGAGACAGACTGACAAATGAAGTGGAGGATCATTGTGGTGTGGATGTGGATGTGACAGGAAATGTTAGGAGAAACACATTAAGGTGGTTTGGCCATATGGAGAGGATGGAGAGTAAGAGACTAATGAGGAGAGTGTACGTGAGTGAGAGGGAGGGGGAGGCCAAGGATGAGATGGAGGGATGGAGTTTAGAGGTATATGAGAGAGGGGGGTGTAAGCTGGGAGCAGGGCAGTGAAATGACGGGGGAGAGAGCAACATGGAGGCGATTTGTTGCTTGTGGCCAATGGCCACCCCTTACGGGATTAAGAAGTCTGGCAATAGATAGACAGAATAATAATAAATAAAAGTATGCTAATTTATTTAAATATCTCAATATTTTACAGTAATTCCCACAAATATATGCAAATGGTTTGCGCTAGCACTTTGCAACATTGCGCAGGCTAAATATTAGATTGCGCACTTGCGCAAATTACAGATATTAGAAAATAATAAAAATAAAAAGTAAGTAAGTATGCTAAATTAGGTAAATATCTCAATATTTTACAATAATTCCCACGAATATATGCAAACGGTTTGCGCTTGTGCTTTGCGACATTGCACAAGCTAAATATTAATCAGATTGCGCACTTGCGCTTGCGCAAGGTAGGGAACTGTGGATTGCGCATTGCACTTGCGCAAGGTCCTTTTTCGTTTGCTGCCCACCACTGGTCTTTTATTATTATTGCTACTCCCACACACTTTCATTAAACTTACAAAGTGTATCTATTCAGTAAAGGGATTTATGTGGGCCACATTTAATCTACCCAGTACAATAAGTTTACCCTGAACCAAGTTCAACTAGCCTATGTAGAAAAAAAAAATGATAAAGGGGTTAAATTGAGATTAAAAACACATGACTAATATGAAAACAATCTCTCAATCTACTGCACAACATTATATCATGACTACTGTTTCATTCAGGGGAGAGACATAAAATAATGGAGTCTGCTATCATTAAGAATTACCAAAGAATACTGACCTCTACACAAGTTTCTATTTCAGGGTATTCCATCATCGTCTGCAGCACTATCTGAAAAACAATTATTACAAATGGTTCAAAATTATCATGGAACACTATTATGCATGCACTAAATCCAGTCACTAATTGAGGTGACTGGATTTCCCATTAATAAAAGGGTAGCATTAAAAAAATGAAAGGAGCACACAAAATAGAAACTATTAATAAAACACACACTGTATATCAAATCACTCATTCTTCAAACATTCAATTACTCTAACCTCATATCACAAGGCACTGTACTGCATTTACTTACTGCTTAACCGTGTTAATGTCATTATACTTGCGTGGCACAACAATTTCACCAACTATTGAGTTAAAGTATGGAAGCAACCCTTTTCATATGTCTCTACTTAAATATAGGTGCTTTGTAGCTTTTCCACACATCTGTTATATCAATATATCATCTTCCGCATCTAATATATTCAATATCATCTACATATCTTTTTCACTAACCTCATCCTACACACTCACTTTTGTGGCTATATTGTACTATCTAACTACAAAACCATACAACACTATGGTTACTGATACTCACTTGTGCAGCACATTTGCAACCATCAATCCATCCATCATTCAATCCTATGTTGCCCCATGAGAAACATAGGAACCTGGGGCTAGGCAAGTTGGTCCTGACATTTAAGATGAGACACACCAGCCTCACGCATCCCTGAGTGGCATTATGTGCGCAATAAACCCCAACCATCCCTTGGATATAAACCTGCACCGGCTCAGTCCAACTGGAGAACCTTAATTATCCACTCAACCACCAGGTGCCATAATTTGGTTATATGGTTACCACCCAGCACAACAAACGGTTTCCTGCTGTACAGGAAACCGTTTGGCTTGTCACTCAGCGTAGTCACCCATAGCCAGAAGGAAGAGGAAAGAATGAAGGAAAGAAAGACAGAAGAGGGAGTGTAAAGTCACCCATAGGCAGAAGGAAGAGGAAAGAATGAAGGAAAGAAAGACAGAAGAGAAAGGAAGGAAGATGGGAAAGGGCAGACACCCAAAGCAGCACTACATCGAGTGAGTGGATAGTACGATAATGAATTTCAAATCAACATCCACTTTTGTTCCTTAAATAAATAGCTCTAATTTCCAGTTCTTATATACATTCCTCTCTCTCATCACATCAAGGTACTAATTCCTAACCAAATTAATTTTATTTTTCATTAATTCTTTTAACCAGACAATACCTCTTCCTCCCCCATGTCATGTGAAATGAATGAGGTTTGACCATCAATGTAACCTTATTTTTTCAGGAAGTCTGTAA
This sequence comes from Birgus latro, assembly GCA_018397915.1. NCBI lineage: Eukaryota > Metazoa > Arthropoda > Malacostraca > Decapoda > Coenobitidae > Birgus > Birgus latro. The sequence goes on along the minus strand of JAGKTI010002627.1, from coordinate 31,845 downwards.
GAAAATGCGTGAAGTTCTCATCCATCCATTCCCAATTTCATGTAATACAAATACATACACAGAGGGAACACAAATGATGAATTGCCCTTTGTGGCACTTGGAAGCATACTGATGTTTATTTGTGGCCACTGGGGTTATGTATGTGCTACAGCTGTGGATGGCAAAATCTCTGAGACAGAATGCTAATTCAAACTAAGGGAAGGAATTTTTATTACATACCTGTATGAAGTGTGTGGAATTAGCTGCATCAATAGTGGGCATCCAACCTTCACAATATTTTGTGTTCCCTTCTCTGTCAACAAATATCACTTATTTTCATCTAATTTCAGTGAGTATTACTTGAATTTTTCCTGTTTTCAACATGTTCCCTTCTTTGTCAGCATCACTTTACTTTTACCTCATGTCACTCTCAGACAATTCTCCTCACAAACATCTACAAATCTGTAAAACATTGTATTGTACAAAATCCACTTCACTGTCAGAATGCAGTACAATATTAAATGTATACCTCTGAAGAGAAATAATCTATCCTTCATCATCCATCACTTGTTTTCACTCATTTTTCAGCCCTTTCATTTTGCTCAATCTCACTAACCAATCAATGTACAGCATACACAATATGTAGAACCACAAGGCCATTACATATCCTTTCACTTCACTTTTGCACTGAGATGGAGTTAATTACTCAAACATCCTCAACCTGGCCTGCATCATAAAAGTTCACAATGGCATTCAACTATTTTTCACTTAGGCTACACAATACCTATCCAATATCTTTTCTAATCTCTCCCAATTCACCTTGTCTTATAAGTTTTCCAGATCCACATATGAGGATGCAAAAGAACTGATGACAAAGAAACGGATGGAACAAACATACTGTATATGGAAATGTGCATGGTAAGGGCTGGAGCTATTTATTTTAGCTTGACAGTTTACAGAATGGGTCTGGAAATTTTATGGATGCTACAACACAGATTTAATTAAATGAATCACACAGCCTGGATGCAGTTTTTGACTGAAGTTTTTTTTTTTTTTTTTTTAAATACAGTAACAAAACAGAAGAAAAAACAAATGAATAAAAAATAATCGATACATCAAATTACTGGCATCCTCCATTCATAAAAAATCTGTAACAGTTGGACTTGAACAGCTGTAGGTTGAAGTCTGGGAAGAAACAACTGCACAGAAGCGAGATCCAGAGAGATGCAGATTGAAAAGTAAAAGAGTTCTGACAGACAGAAGTTCTGCAATATGGCTGTGTGACATTCCAGTCATGAGTGCTACCACATGCCCATGTAGCACCAGGGAAGGCACGAAGAAGAGGCACAAGGGACGTAACTTCGTCTGAGCATTTGCTATAAAAGTACTGTATCTGTAAAATAATGCAAGGGAGGCAACATTCCCTCTTACTTGTAGGGGTGGTAGTTCATTTGCAATAGCAAGGTTATTAATAATTCCAACAGCTTTGTTCTGAATTTTGTCTAGTTGATTTACTGCAACCTCTCCACATCCATTCCACAAGGGTGAGCAATATTCTAACCAACAGCGAACATGACTCATAAATTATAGCTAACTTCTCGTCAGTGAAAGGGAGAAGAAAATGTTCTCACAAGCTAGACCTTATTAGATCATATGGCCCTGCTAGGTGACAGGAGGGTGCTACCCCTTCCGGCATGGCAGCTACTGGGTGTGGCTCGAACTCATGCTCCCCAGTCCCAAGTTCAACGCTCTACCATTGAGCCACCCTGACCCCGGCTTGTCAATGAAGGAATAATGGACTCTGTATAACAATCCAGTTTCTTTGATGCACTTTTAGCAAGCAATCTGACATGAGAGCTCAAGCTGAGTGCACTGTTAAGTGAAACACCAAGAATTTCAATACTTTAGGAGATGGGAATATTAATAGCACAGAAGGTAGTATAGGAATCTAAAAATATCTGTCTATTAGTAAATTGTACCTATATATCTGGTTTTACTAGCATTAAATGAGACAACTTTGTCCCCATTCAGTGATCATTAATAATTCTTGAGTTATGGAGATGACTGCACGGAGCTGAGGTTAGAGATATAAAACTTTGTGAATGGGTGTTTGAGTGTGAATGAACTGTGAAGTGTTGAGTCATCTGCATATGAATGGATGGGATTGTGGGTGACAGATACCATTAATATGAACCAGGAACAGGATTCGCACCAGAACTGATGCTTGTGGCATGCCAGCATTAACTGCGTGGAAATTGGAATATACATCATCTACTTTTACTTTAATTTTCTGTCGCTAAGGTATGAGGAAAGCAAAGGAATTAGTCCATGGAAAGGGAGTTTGGCGGAACGGTGCCACACTTTGTCGAAAGCTTTAGAAATATCAAAGGCTTCTGCATGAGTTTCTCCATGTTGGTCAATTTACTGATGGATGGTATGAGTCAGGAGATGGTGTATATCAATAGTGAATCTTTCGTGACAAAATCCATATTGTCTATCACTAATTAAAATGTTGGATTCAAGGTGTTTAACTATGTGCCTATTAATTACAATTACAAATACAGTAGAACCTCTCTGGTCTGAACTATATGGGGGGAAGGGTTGTCCGAATTTGCCGATTGTCCGAATGATTAGGGTGATCTCCAGCCCATACCAAAAACACTTTCTACATACGGTCTTGGTTCATTAATGTTATATATATGTANATATATATATATATATATATATATATATATATATACAGTAGGCGCGGAAAGTGTTGACGCCATCTTAAAAAAAGAAAACATTCTTGTGGTTAGCAAGGAGAAACAAATAAATTAACACTCACCATTGAATTTAGTATTTACTGGCATTCCCCTTCACCTTTATTATCTTCTTAAGGCGTCTGGGGAGACTGATGGCGTAGTTTTGCAGAACAGACGGACTAAAACTGCTCCATAGCTGCAGCCTCAAGTTTAGGCAAAGATGATGTGTCCATACTACGCAGCTGCCGCTTCATGTGCGCCCATAAATTCTCAATGGGATTGATATCTGGGCTGTTTCCGGGCCAATCTCGAATAAAGGGAACCTCACAGTCTGTTAGCCACTGTTTCACTGACTTTGCAACATGTGCAGGGGCAGAATCTTGCATAAATACTCTTGCCTTGGTTTTATCAAAAGAGTCACTTAAAACATCACATAAGAGCTCCAAATAATTGTTCTGGTTCACTTTTTCATTTGCAGGTAGAATTACCAACCTACCAACACCATAATATGTAAAGCAGCCCCAAGCCATGAGTGAGGCTGGGTATTTAACAAACTTGGAAGTGTACTTAGGATCCAGGGGGTCACTGCCTGGTTTGCGGTACACTCGTGATGAAGGGGTACCAGTGACAGTAAATGTTGACTCATCACTCCAAAGCACAGTTTTCCATTGCTCCTCACTCCAGGCAAGATATTTCTTACAAAAATTTACTCTCTTTTTCTTCTGAAGTGCAGTTAGCAGTGGTTTTTTACGAGCACAAAAACTCCTGTAGCCCAGATCGTCATGCAACAGCTGCTGCACACTTCTGACAGACACATCTGCCAGCAACTGTGGGTTCTTTTCTTTTAAATCCCGTGCTGTTAGCCTTGGATCCTTGCTAACTTGCCTTGAGATCAGCTGACGGGTCCTGAAGGTTGTCTTACGAGGTCTCCCAGGCTTGGGAAGTGGAGTGGGGGGAACGGCCTCCCCACTGTCCTTGAACCGCTTCACCAGTCTCTGCACTGTCCTCAGTCTAACACCATCTGATTTGCAATAAATGGGAGTTTGTGGCCATCTTTGTATAAAGTAATCAGTTCCACACGTTTGTCCTTGCTTGAGGTTACTTTAGGCATGATGAGAATGTGGTAGGTAACCAAATAACTGTGTTATTTGAGTCAAAACATGCCCTCATGGTGCATCACACACAGAGACAATCCTCCTCCTGTGGCTGCCCAAACATTACTGAGCCTGCTCCTGTGGTGCCAAACCTATCAAGCAGGGTTGCCAGCTCCCGTTGAAAAAGCGTCAGCTCATTTCGCATCACAGGGGAGGGTAGTATTGACCCTACTTCACTTAACGCGAAGAAGAATGACATCGGCAAAAAAACGTCAATACGTTCCGCGCCTACTGTATATATATATATATATATGATACAGATATAGATATATATATAAAATACACAAAAATAACCAAACGAAGTTTGTAGTGTGTTATGTAGAGGTAAAGGCCAGGCAAGGAACTACTGTACAGTGTAAATAAAGGCAAGTAAAGAAATAAAGCTCATGTAGGATATAAAAATGGTCTGAACATCATTGTACACTGCACTAGTTTCAGGGCCATCTTTGCATAAATGAGCTAAAAAAAAAAAAAGAAAAGAAAAAGTCTTGTGATAGAATCTGCTACAACCAACATGTGATTGTATGACTGTAGTCATGTGGTTGTGTGGATGAATCAATCACGCATGCAGCCAGTGGGTCTTTTCACTGAGAACCACTGTGGGCTGACCCCCTCCAAATTTTCCTATTTTCAGGGTGGTAAATGATCTTTTCCTGATGAAAATTTTCCGTTATCCTCACGTTCCTTAACGCGTACATACGATCATTTGTTAACAGTATAATGGAAGAAATGTACTCAAAGGTCGATTTTGTGGCCCATTTCCCAACTGGAGGTTAGGTTAGGTTAGGTTAGGTATGGTTAACTAATTAAGTACAGTTAAGCTAGTTTAGGTTGGGTAGTAGCAGTAGTAGTTGTTCCCTAGACAGTCTGGCCGAGTCCCTAAGGAAGGCCATGGCCGAGACTGGGCTTTCCCACAGAGCTCTCAAGGAGTGTATGTTGTGTTGTTGGCGTAGGTGATTGTGTACAATGCAGTCTTCCATGATGTGCTTAATAGTATGGGGTGCTGTGTTACATCCTGGACAGGCATCAGTGACGGAATCATCCAGCCTCTTCTGATAACTTAGAGGGCTGGATGATGCTCACATCTCAGCCTGGCCAGGTGGACCCTGTCCTCATGAGGGAGATAGCATTCAGAAGGATGGATATCAGGAGGCCGTGCATGCAGCTGTGTGTTGTCTTTAAGTGACTGAATGGAATGGCGTGTGATTTGAGTATGAATATGCTTCTGGAAGCTGGTCTGAGGCGGGCAGGGGAGAAGAGATGATAGTATTTGTGTACGATATCGTGTGCTGAGTGTTGTTTTGATGTTCCCTGGTGTGTGTGGATGTGATGCCATTTAGTGTGACTTTAAGGACTTTAGTTTCTTGGTGCAGGTGGTCTGTAGGTGTAGTAGCTGTGCAGCCCGTGATTATTTTTAGGGCTTTGTTTTGTATGGTCTGAAGAGTGTTATAGTGTGTTTTAGTGAGTTTAGAAGCCCAAGCAGGGCTTGCATAATTCATCACTGAACGTATATATTGTTTGTATACTGTGGTGGTGGATTCTTTGTTGTGTCCAAATGTTGTATGGGCAAGTGACTTCAAGGCATTGAGTCTAGGTGTTAATTTATTTTTGATGTTTGTGATGTGTTGTTTAAATGACATTGATGTATTGTATGTTACACCAAGGATTTAGGGTGTGTGTGTGTTTGTGTGTGGTAGAGGAGTGTTGTCTATGGTGGGGTGTGGAGTGTGACTGTGTTCTGCTGTCCATTTTGTGAGAAGGGTCACTGTAGATTTGGCTGGGGCTATTTTGAGTCTGTTTGTGGTGAACCATTAGTGTAGTGTGTTGAGGTAAGATTGGAGGATGTGTGTGGCTGTGTTTGCATTTTGGTGTGTACATGTAAGTGTTATGTCATCTGCATAGAAAGCTATGTATATGTGTGGGGTGTGGGTATGTCATGCATGTATAGGTTAAATAGTGTAGGGGACAAAACAGATAACACCATTTGTGAAGTTTCTGACGTTCAAGGACTGACCAGCAAAAGTTACATGTGCACATCTGCCTGCTTAGTAGTTTGCCAGCCATTTTTTGTGTTATTATGAATGTTTGTGTTGAATATTTTGTTTGTGAGGTTGTGGCAGGGGATGGAATCAAAAGCTTTACTAATGTCTAGTGTGACAAGGAGTGTTCTACATGGTGGCCTAGCTGAATTCATGCCATCAAAAACTCTGTGTGAGGTCTGTAAGAAGAGTGTTTGTGGGGTGTAGTGGCCTAGAACCATGTTGTGATGGAGCTAGGGGGGTGTGAGGTGTAACTAGTTGTAGTACCAGTCTTTCAGTGACTTTGGAGGGGGTGCAGAGGAGTGTGATGGGGCGGTGTGAGGAAGGTAACGTGGGGTCTTTGTTGGGTTTGGGGATAGTGATGATAATGCCATGCTACCAGATGTTGGGTATTATGTTGTGTGAGTAGCTGTAGTCTGATATGTTGGTGAGTGCTTGTATGCCTTGTGGTCCAAGGTGTTTAAGGTGTATGTTGCTTATGTTGTCTGGTCCACAGGCAGATGAGTCCTTGAGGTTGCTGATGATGTGCTTCGTCTGGTTGTAAGTGAAAGGTGCGAAGTTTGGGTCAGTGGGGAACTGTCCCTTACATCGGATGATACATCGGTCATCACGGTGGGGGTTTAGATGGCTGACATGTGAAAAGTGATTGATGAGAGTGTTTGCTTGTTGTTTGTTTGAAGGTATGGTGTCTGTTGTTGTGATGGCAGCGTGTGATTGTGTAGTGTTGCTGTTGGACAGTGTGATGCTGTTTAGTGTTTTGTAGAGTTTGCTGGTGTTTGTTTTGTGATCAAGTGTTTGGAGATAATTATTCCAATTTAGTGTCTGAGGTTCTGATATTTTATTGTTTATCTGAGTGTTGAGTTCTTGTATTTGTTGTACGGTGTCATGTGTATGGGGTGTTCGGGAGTGTCATAGTGTGTCCTGTTGTCTGATGAGGCCTTGAATTTCTGGTGTGAAGTTAGGGTTATGTCTTTTTCTGTTGCCTCTAGGGATATGTCTTTTGTCTGCATCTTGTATAATTGTACTGAAAGTGTGCACAGCGGTGTTGATGTTTGTGATGGATGTACTGTTTAATGTTACAAAGTGTTGTTCTGTTTCAGTTGTGACGGCTTCCCAGTTGGCTCTCTTATAATTATTATGTGTGTCTGTGGCCAGCTGGGGTGATTCTGGTTTTGGTAGTGATGATGATCGGGAGGTGGTCAGAGCCAAGGGTTCTGACCACTCTCCAGGATGTTGTGGGGGCGAGGTTTGGGGAGTAAAAAGTGATGTCTAGGGATGATGGGAGGAAGAGGGCTTGGTGTGGGATATGGGTATGCTGACTGGGATGACTGAGTATGAAAAGATGATCTGTCTGGGTTTGTAGTGCCAGCCCTCTGTCTGTGTCAGAGTTGTTGAAAAACCAGGCCAATGCCTTGGCACTGAAATCACCACCCAGGATGATGTTGGGTATCTTAGTGATGTGGTGTATTTGAGGAGAGTAATTGTGTGGTACTGTGGGGGATGATTGGGGGGGGGGGGAATGTATATGTTGGCGATTGAGGTGTGTGATTTGTTACCAGTGCATATTTTAATTGATTGTATTTCTGTCGTGGTGTTGTGGGGGGAGAAGTGACTTTGTGTGTGCACTGGATCTGAAAAGTTGACGGATTTGTGTATCAGGGTGATGAGTCCATCGGCCCGGAACTGCCTGATGGTGGTGAACTTATGAAATGTAGGTGTTTTTTGTGTTCTGCGTAGTTTTGTTTCTTGTAAGATGGCAATGTGTATGTTGTGTTGCTTGATGAATTGTGTGAGTTCTTGTTTTTTTGTGTTTATGCCATCTATGTTTAATTGGAGAATGTTTATGTTATGTGTGCAATGTGTGTTGGGTGCTGCAGCAAGGAGGGGAGGTGGTAGCGTGGGTGGGGGAGAAGGGGTAGGAGAAGGTTGTGATGGAGGTACAGGTTGGGGTGGATTAGGTTGGGGTGGGACAGGAGGGGTTAGGGGACTGGATGGTGTGGGAAGGATTGGTGGGTTAGGCTGAGGGGTGTGGGGGAAGTAGGAGTAGAGTTGGTGAGGGGGTTAGTGGGTGGGGGGAAGGAGCATAAGGAGCAGGTCCAGGTGTTTATGTAGTCTTTTCTGGATGCAAGTGTTGTGCAGGTGTAATGGGTTGGGATTAGTTAAACTGAGGTTAGGACAGCGGCTTTCGGTGAAAAGACAGACACCATGCAGCTGCCTCACACCAGACAGACAGATTCACAGACCTACCTTTGTATGCATACTGAAAGCTGAACTTACCACTCCATCACAATTATTTTATGATGTAGTCTTAGCAAAGTACTGTCAAGCTGCCATGTATAGCAAATATCTTTGTGTTCAGTAACGGAATGAAAAGCTTAAGCATTATAACATCCACTTTACTGTGGTGGTCTGCCACACCGACATTGTGTGGCAAGGTGGGGGGGTTGCTATGGTAATCAAGAGAGCGCCTCACCTGACAGGCTAAGTTCACAGACGTTTTCATAATTTACCACTTTATTTTTTTTGTATCAAGAATTAATTTTTGACCGTCAGAATGTACCAGAATCTGTTTAAACCAAAATTTATCACGTACAGTAATCATCAGCATTGAATTTCTTTGACACAAAATTACAAAATTATGATGCGGTAGCAACAGGTGGATAGTGGTTCACTGTGTGGTGACTGAGTAGCACTCATGACCTGCACTCGGTAGGGAAGGTCTGCTGAGAGTTTACTAACCCCTTTGCAATTTATAAAATGACAGTGCTGTGCTCACATAACATTTCCCACGATCATTGCTGTATGTACCATTTATAAACAATTTTCTAGCTTGAGTCGTGTCCGATGGCAGTTTTTTCTTTTACTTTCATAACATTCACAGTACAGTAATCACACTTTAAAGCAAGATACCTAATTTTCCTTTTGTTTTTCTTGATGCTTGATACACTTTGTTTGGCGATACCACACTTTTGCTACAAGTTTTCCTGCAGAAACACCAGCTTCTAACTTACCCAGAATTTTTAATACCAGCATTACGTCATATTACATGCTTCCTCGACATCTTTAGTCTTCCTAGAGGATCCATTTGCATTAACAGCCATGGTAAGGAGAATGACTTTTGAAATTTTGTACAGGAAAAAAACAAAACAAGATGAAGTACTGTAGTTGATGGTACGGAAGCTCGTCTGTGTTTAAACAAAGGGACCTTTGTTGTTGCGACCTAGCTTGATCTGAGACCAAACAAATGACAGTCGCTTTCTCCCCTGCTTGTGAAAATGGTTTTAGAATTAGTTTAAATATATTTTTGGATTTCATATTTTTAAAATTTGTCCGAATTAACCGAAATCCAGACTAATGAGGTCCAAACCAAAGAGGTTCTACTGGACTTTACCAAGAAAGACGTGATAGCTATGGGTCTGTAATGAGAGGGGTCAAAGGAACGTCCTTTCTTTGAAACTGGGTGGATATTGGCTTCTTTCCATGAATTAGGGAATGAAGAAGTATGCATGTATAGTCTCAGTAATTTAGCTAGAACAGAGGCAAGTTCTGGGGAGCATTTTTTCAAAATAATTGGAGGAATTCCATCTGGGCCAGGGGTTTTATTAGTTGGTAAATTAAACACATGACTCAGCTGCAACAACAAATTAATCAAATGAAGCACACAGTCAGGATGGCTTTTGAATGAAGGTTAGAATGAACACATGGCTCAGTTGCAACAGCAAATTAATCAAATGAAGCATGTAGCCTGGATGGCTTTTGACTGAAGGTTACAATGAACACATGGCTCTTTTCACTAGGAACTCCACTGGTATCTAAGAAACAGGGATAGAATGCCAATGCCAATCATTTACCATAATTAATGTACAGTACTGTAATAAAATGGATACTTGATAATGATACAAGATGATATACAGACAGATGTTTTATCATCATCATCATCATCTTCCAATCCTACTTTGTCCCATGAGAAGCGTAGGAGCCCGGGGCTAGGCAAGTTGGTCTTGACATTTAAGATGAGAGTGACCAGCCTCATTCATCCCTGAGTGGCATTATGTGAGCAATAAACCCCAACCATCCCTTGGATAAAAACCTTCACCAGCTCAATCTGATTGGAGCGCCGTAATTACCCACTAAACCACCAGGTGCCAAAATTTGGTTATATGGTTAAAAAAATAAAAAATAAAAAAAATATTGTAGAAAGACGGAGATTTTCCAAACTGAAGTTTAAGAAGCTTAAGTATTCTGTGCAGGCACTGGAGAAGTGTAGCTACTATACAGAGAGGAGTACGGTATCGGAGAGGGAAAAATGCAGAAAAAAAAAAGTTGTGAGAAATAAGGCAGCTAAGTACTGTACTTCAGATATATTTTTGCAAAATACTTAGTTCCTATTAGGAGGTTCAAAGGGAGAAACACTGTAACAAAAGGAATATACTGATAACTTAAATACACCTAGGTCCCAATTAGTGCGTGATCAAATAATGCGATTCCCAAATAGTGCGAGCTGTCTCTTAATATCCACAACATCTCAAATTAACAATGCAGGTGAAGCCACCACAGCAGATGATGAGATTACTGCAGCATCTATCGAGGATGCATTACAGGAGGTGAGACAAGAGGAGGTTACACCAATGCCAGCAACACCAGAAACACCAGGAAAGCTCTCAATAATGCAGACCAGCTGAATCTTGGCTGCTGCAGATGCCTTAACCCTTTGGCTGCAGCTCAGTGAGGAGAAATAGGAAAAAAATGGTGTGTTTTCAACTCGTGTTTTATCCCACTTATCCTTAATCTTAAGAGCTAATATTTTTGTCAGACAAACTTCAATCTTTCTGCTATCGTTTGCAACAAACTGCATGTCCGTATGTACTCCATGCCCGGAAAATGATTTGAGAGCATACAAGGTGAGTTTTGATTGTCTGACGCTGGAAAGACCCCAGTTAGGATAAAATTTCCACCAAACCATAAGATTTTTTTCCGTACAAATGAGAGTTACTGCCACGTTACCTCATCACAAGAATTACAAAAATAATAATGATAAATAATAAAAAAAAAAACACTTCTAGCCAGTCTCCTATGGTTTTATTACAATATTCCAGTGTTTACACTAGACTTTAGCGAAACAGTAGCGATAAGAGGAAAATCATTATAAACTTTATAAAACTTCATGAATGACTTTCATTACCGCTTACTTTTACATAACTTATTGATACGAGTATTATGTCATGAGTCATTTCAGAGAATAGCTTCACAGTTTGCAATCGCAAAAATGTTCACTTGCTATTGCGCCTAGGATATGACTTCTTTGATTACAGCAAAAATATCACAAAACCACTTGTATTTTATCACAGTAGTTCACAGTATAAAATAATACTTTCAGCTACTCTAGTATGATTTTAGTGCGATCTGGGTGCATATTACTTCGTATTATTTATGAGACGGGGGGGGGCAGCAAACCAGTATAGGCCAGCTCATCGAGGGTACAAGTACATGTGTTCACATATGTACATATACTATTATTTAGTACTAGGGTAATTAACAGTGTTTAAAAGTTTAACCCCTAAAGTTGGAGTCACTCATCCACGAAATAAATTTTTCCGCATAAGTTATGTGTTTCAATTAGTGCAATATCAAATAGCGCACGCTCGCACATCCACCATATAGGCGCATTAATTGGGACCAAGGAGTATATTAAGCGACTGTTGAACATAACAATTTATCATACAAAACATCTCTGCAGTATGTTTTACTACGGTACATTACAATTTAATGTACTGTGAACATGCTAACAGTGTACATATACAATGGTAGCGTGTACTGGCAACTGTAGTGCCATCAAATCCTTACTTCCATTGTGGAGTAATCCACCAGATCAACTTTATTGCCGACTAAGATAACTGGTGTATGATGCTGCTGTCCTAATGTTGACCTGATGAGTGGCAACCAGTGACCCGTGACTCTGTCTAGTGTATCCTCATCCTCCACACTGTACACCACGCATATGACATCCGACCGGTTCACCTCCGCTCGCAGTTGTTCTACACTTTGCTCCCGCTCTAAGGAGAGAGAGAAAGCCAATACAACTTAACGTGAATATGAGCATCGATGCAATAGTTCCTGTCATCATGAAAAGATTAACTATTGTAAAGAAGAATGCCATGATATTAAAAAAAAAAAAAAAAAGTTATGGCCATCCCATGCTGGGGAGTTCACAGGTGGGTCCAAGTTGTCTGGGAAGATGGAGAAGATTGAGAAAAAAAATAAATAAATAATAATAATAAATTTGTGGGAAATGAATGAAAGCATTAAAGGGGGAAAAATAATACAGGAAAAGAAGCCTGGGAAATCTATGAGGAACAGAATATTAAAGGAAGGCAAACAGTGAATGGAGAAGGCAGGAGTGAAGATACTTTAAATGAATGTTTAAAATACAAAAAATAAACTTTACAGCAAATATTTTACAACATACAGTATATATACCAGTAGATGAACTTGGCAGCATGGAAAGCAAAAACCATAACACCGCATTGGTGGATGAAGCGATGTGAGAAAGAATACCAGTATATGATGCAATGGAGTGAAACATATACAGAGAGGACCAAATAATTCTGTAGTTTCGTTTCGTTTCGTTTCGAAACGAAACTACAGAATTATTTGGTCCTCTGTAGTATTAGAAATTATCAGAATAAGTAACAAGCTACAGTATGAAAGAAAGAAGGAGTCAGCAAAGGATGGTCTCCAGCTATAAAAATATATTATACCCATTCTTCAAAAAAAATCACTCATAAACACTGATACGATAGTGACTTGTACAATGCAGTCCAGATACAATTTATGTATCATACACATTTGAATATCAACAATTAATCGGCCCAGTTCAAATATCTATGCCTACCTGAATAATCTACTATGTGTGTGGGAACCTTTTCTGGGGTCACATCCGGAGGGATGGTGATCTCCTCAGCACGTGGAGGAACCTGCTCAGGAAATTCTTCAGACACCAAGGAGAGGATGAGAGAAGTTTTTCCAACTCCAGCATCCCCTAGAAGAAGGATTCTGACACCACGTCTATGAACCCCTCCCATACTACCTGAAACAAGGTTACATGAATTATATACATTACACATTTCAAACGCAGTCTTAACCAAAACACAATACAGTATTACGGTATCATGCTTGTCAAAGGGTGCCACTTGGAAATGCTTTATACTGTATAGATCTTAAGTGCTGTGTCCTGTTTCACGATGATATGTATATTCAAATCACTATTCTGAAACTGTTCAGGTTGGAGGTGTAAAGCTATCATTACAAAAACAGCTAGGCAAATGTAGTTCAAGTATACCCCAGTTTAATGATGCGATTGGTTAAGTAAATACTCATTGTTAGGCGGGGTATTGTATATCAGGGCAGTTTTAACACATGTAAAGTACAGGGAGGCATTTTTGAGCCCTGGGTTCCCACCAACCAAGTCCTAAAGCCACCCAAATGAGTCCAAAAACAAGTTTAAGGCTGTAAAAGAAGGTAACCTATACCAAACACCTGTAACAATAAAAACAACAAATATAATCTGAAAATCATGAAATCTGTCTGGAAAAAATCAAGCATAGTAAACTGTACCCCAAAATGACAACGTTCAACCCACCTATGGCTAAAACACATTAATCTAAGTCTAAAAATAGTTTATAAATCAACCTAAACACACAACTTTTCTCTAAAATATCATTAAAATAGATAAAAGAGAAAAAAAACATCATTAACCAGGGTTTGGCCATCGTTAGGGGGGGTATGATGATATTTCTAACCCCATGGCTAACCCGAGGTATCGCATCTAGGAGTATCGTATATCAAGGTATACCTGTACTAGTAGTATGGCATACTGCAGTTATCAGTACCATAACCACTGCAATACTCTATGGTGCTATAATTACTGTTGAGGTGATTTTTTCACAAATAATGTTTATTGCTATAATCATTGTTGAGGTAATTTTCTCACAAATAAAATGTTAATCCATATCTCACTGTTCCCTGTGTGTGTGAACCAATAACTAATGTATATCCTATGTACTGGGTAAAATGTAAAGAAAACCTATCTTAATTTCACTGATGATACTGTACCTAATGGCTGGAAGGAAAACTAGTTTTCTACCACTTTACAAGGAAGGAGAGTAAAGAAGAATACTGTACTGTATAAGAATTACACAGTAAATACAGTAACCTTCTGCATACTAGAAAATACAAAACCCCAATATAACGGACTTCAGTAGACCGGAATTCGCTTTTATCGGACTCGAGGAGCTACTGGAATAAACTCCTATATATCGGAAAAAGTCCGATAAAGCCAGAAAGCAGTCCGGACTGCCTGACCACTTCAGCTATGTTCACCACAATAAGACAAGTAAAAGACATGTTTTTCAGTGCACAGTACAGTACTATTATACCATTTGATTAATGTAGTGAAGGTATAACACAGTACAATACTGCAATGGTGGTGAAAACACCTGATGCAATCCGGACTAATGCCTGATACATCGGAAAAAGTCAGGATTAGCAGGGGTAAGTCCGGATGTCGCTTTCATCGGAATTTCGCATTTCTCGGACTGGCTTGGGCCCCAATTAGTCCGTTATAGTGAGGTCTTACTGTATGTACAAAAAGCAAAAGCATTATTAAAAAAAAAAAAAGTGCAAAAATTCAACAGAATCTAAGGCTGTACAAAAGTACAAACTGACCTTTAAATACCGGGAATTCACAAAAACTGAAAACCCAGGCAAATTTTGGGCAAAACTTGGCTGAGATTTTTAAACTTTACCAAACTGAGAAAGCCCCTATTTCTTGGTCGTGGCATTTGCATTCCCCAGTCCTAACTTTGGTACTATTCAAAGTCATTTAACTATGGACATTATATACACATACCATATATAACAGGACCTAACATCCAACAAGGCCAGTTTGGCCCTAATCTCCTAACCTACCGTATATATTCTTCAGTACTAAACTTCATTATTAAACCCTATAATTTGCCTTTAATTTCAATTGCAAAAATTATAAATAAATTTCAAGAGTTTGTGGTCTCTTTCACATTACTTTTTTCCTTTAAATAACACATTCTCACTAAAGTGCTACTATGAATATATAATATACAGTACCAGCTATCTGTCTACTGCCAGAAACCTTAACCCATTCCGTGCTGGAGCCTTTGTCAGCTTTTTGGCCCCCAGTACCAAGGGTTTGGGAGGCTGTGTGACTCAAAAGTGCTGGCAATTTCCAGCTTTTTTTTTTTTTTCAATGAAAAGTGGTCAAAATAACTCTAATGATAATAAAAGTGCTCAATTCGGCTGTTTTCTGCCTAAAAACAGGTGTTTTGGTCCAGCACACCCAGATATGTGTCACACGGCTACTTTCAGATACTGCCAGCAGCTGATGTGGATAGAAAGTCCAATTTGGTGTGGAGCGTGTCGATGTATGTGGTATTTGTAGCATCAGAACACAACCTGGTTTAAGTA
This sequence comes from Birgus latro, assembly GCA_018397915.1. NCBI lineage: Eukaryota > Metazoa > Arthropoda > Malacostraca > Decapoda > Coenobitidae > Birgus > Birgus latro. Next base: position 16,431 of record JAGKTI010002627.1, on the reverse strand, counting down.
ATGCAGCCACAATGGAAACTATGATGATGGGAATTTGGGGTTCCGTGCTAACTTTACGTATTTTCATTCATTTTTTTTTTTTTTACCGTATATTACATTACTATAAGGTACTACAAACACTCGCATAAGGCACAATAAACACTCATGCTGCACACAGTCACAGTAGTTACAGTAAATCACATGTTTCTTACATATTTTTCTTTCATTATTTGATTTTATGATTTACTTCTATTTGCTTACATTTATTTACTTTCATTATATACACTACTGACAGATCACTATCAGTTAGTTCATCACTTGGAAGTTCTCCAAATTCGACTTGAAGTAGGGAGAAGCTCAATATCTTTGGCAGTAAGGCTTGACCCAGATTTGCATCAGATGACTAGTTTCAGATACTATAAGTGGCTGATATGAATAGATAATCCATTTTGGTGTGGAGCAGGTGGATACATGGAGTAATTGTAGCAAGAAAATGTAACCTGGTGTAAGTAATGCGGCCACAGTCGAAATTTGGGGTTCAGTGCTAATTTCATGAATTTTCACATGCACTTCTTTTTAATTTTTTTTTATTATACTGTGTTGGCGTAAGGCATGGGAGGGGAAGAGGGGTGTCTGTCATCCCATTTTCTGTCACACACTAAGGGCAGACTCAAATAATTTCATGCAAATGTGAGGAAAATCGTGTCCGTATATATACGGACTCGGCAATTTAGGGTACAGTACTATTAGCTTGTCCGTATATATACGGAGTTGGCAATATTGACACTGCTGGTTTGTCCGTACACAGATGGACACGGCACAGAATGGGCTGATCACATAAGGGGTGGCCATAAACAAATCACCTCACTGTCACTGTAACTACTCTGCCATTTGGCTGCCCTGTAACTACTCTGCCATTTGGCTGCCCTGTAACTACTCTGCCATTTGGCTGCCCTGTAACTACTCTGCCATTTGGCTGCCCTTCCTCCAATTCACACCCCACTCCCATACAGGTTATTTCTACATTCCATTTCCTCCATCTCCCTCTCCCCATCCACCTCACTCACATACTCTTCTAGTCAGTTTCTCATTCTAGCCTCTCCACAAGACACCGTATACAATGAAATACAGCGACAGCAATGCCTACGGCAGGAAAAACTGATGAGACAATTCGAACTGAAACATCAATGCCTGTAAGCTATTTAAAGTGGTAACAGAAAAACAGTAAATGCATGCTTTATCTACCTGAAACAGTGGAAAGACCTTACCAATTCAATTCATACTCCTCCAGTTTGCTTTCTTTATTCTTCTATTTTCAGGGTGGTGAATTACCTTTTCCTGCTGAAAAATCCCCCCCCCCTTCCTGTGATTATCATTGTTCCTTAAACCATACCTACGATTGTTTGTTTCTGGCATAATGGAAGAAACAGTAAAATTATATTCTCAGCCAAAAACACAATGATCCGTTTTTTCAGTATTTTAGACAATTCTAGGACACTTTCTTCAATGGCATTTTTGTAGCAAATTATTTTTATTTTACTCTCAAGTTCTAGGACACTTTCTTCAATGGCATTTTTGTAGCAAATCATTATTATTTTACTCTCAAAGATAACCTAAAATTAAAATAATTTGCAACAAAAATGCCACAGAAGTGTCTTAGAAATGTCTAAAATACAAAAACAGATTAAAATCTCAGTTCAGACTAATCTGAATGACGAATGACACCGAATGGCCAATGACAACGGTAAATATACTGTAAATAGCAGCCGCTCCCTGCTGTCATTCATCATTCAGATTAGTCAGGCCCAATGTTGATGCCCCATTGCATCTTTAGCAAACTGAATGACATTAATATCACATGGAATGAAACTGATATTACCTGTCATTCCAGTGTATACTGTCTGTCAAAACCCTACTGCATCTTTGGGAAACTGAATGACACTGATATTACATGTCATTCCAGTGTAAACCCTCTGTTGACACCTCACTGCATCTTTTGGAAACCGAATGACATTAATATCACATGAAATGACACTGATATTAGCTACCTGTCATTCCAGTGGATACCCTCTGTCAACTCCCTATTGCATCAATAGAAAACTGAATGACACTAGTATCATATGGAATGACACTGATATTACCTGTCATTCCAATGTGAACCCTCTGTTGACATTTCATTGCATCTTTTGGAAACCGAATGACAATATCACATGGAATGACACTGATATTACCTGTCATTGCAGCATATACTCTGTCGACACCCCATTGCATCTACAGGAAACCGAATGACACTAATATCACGTGGAATGACACTGATATTACCTGTCATTCATCATTTTTTAATATTACTGTAATATAATTTGGTTTCCTAAAGATGCAATGGGGTGTCGACAGAGGATACACTGGAATGACAGTTAATATCAATGTCATTCCATGTGATATTACTGTCATTCAGTTCCCTAAAGATGTAATGAGATGTCGACAGAGGGTATACACTAGAATGACAGGTAATATCAGTGTCATTCCACGTGATAATGTCATTCAGTTTCCTAAAGGTGGAATGAAGTACAGAGAGACGATTTCCCCTCAAATGACAAGTAATATCAGTGTTATACCATCTGATACCACTGTCATTCACTCTGCTAAAAGTGAACTGAGGTGAAATGGGAGAGTATACATTGGAATGACACTATATCACTGTCATTCCATGTAATATTAATTTATTCAGTTTGCTAAAGGTGCAATGGGGTGTCGACATCAGGCCTGACAAATCTGAATGACGAATGGTTGTAGGAAGCAGCAATTATTTACATTTACTGCTGTCATTCTTCATTCAGTGTCATTTGTCATTCAGATTGGTGAGACCCCAAAATCTCATACTTGTATTTTTGGCTGAAACTATAATACTAATGAAGAAACTTACTCAACATACTCCAGTATGGATTTCTATCTATCTATCTATTGCCAGACGCCATAATCCCGTAAGGAGTGGTCATTTGACTTTGACTTATTTGTTTTACGGGGAGGGCCACTAACCCTCCACCAACCCACTTGCTGACACATAGGGAGCACGTATGGTTTGGTTATATGGTTACCACCCAGCGTTGTAAATGGTTTCTTGCCTTACAGGAAACAATTTGGCTTGTCACTCAATGTAAAGCCACCTGCAGAGGAAAGAAAAGCAGTAAGAAGTGACAGGAAAGATGGGAGAAATAAGAAGAAAGGAGGGCAGGCACAGAAAAAGAATGATAAAGGCTAAGGAAGAAGTAGGCAGCACTAAATCAAGTGAGTGGATGATGGTTGCCACCACCTACTACCAAAAGTGGATTTCATTTTCCAAAATCCCAACTGGAGGCTGGGTTAGGTTTGGTGAGGTTAAATTATTAGGTAGCTACAGTTAAGCTTGATTAGGTTAGGTTTTTCACTCAGGACAGTCTCTAAAGCCATTACTGAGACGCACCAAACAAAAGTTGTCACAGCAGAACGGATAAAAACAACGGGAAAACAGATTTAACAGGAAAAGTTTATTTACCACCCCAGAAATAACAAAATATTAAATTATAGGGAAGAACTGATTTGGTAAGGTGCTTCTACTGCTTAAAGTACAGCGTATGTTTACCTGGATGAGCGTATATGTTTACTTGGATAACTATGTATTTAATAATGTCACTATTTAAGTAGCTACTGCAATTACAGGCTGTGAATACATATTACAAAATAGTACGCAAGACTCCGTTCCGGACGCTGCTAACACGCCGGGTAATGGATCATTCATTCACCAATTAATATCATTACACAAGTAGTTGCCACCCCTGGTAGTATTTGTGGTTTTCCTTATAAAATAATAAATAACAAAACCTTAAAAGGTACCACTGATTACCTCACGATCATACAATGTAACGTCAACTGAGAAACGGTAAGTTGATAAACAATATTCACTCAAATCAGCTGTTAGCAGAAACAAAACGTCGATATTCCCAGAATGCTCCGTCAGCAACGCCCGAGACCCACCACGCGTCTTGAATCTTGATACTAAATTTTGAGAATTTCTAACAGTTTATGAACTACTGTGAGATCCAGTGATCTCTGTAGATTGAGTAATATGCCAGTTTTCAGAATATACGAAAATCTTAGCTTAGCTCTACGTCAAAATTAGTTTTATGAAGCTTTTTTTCTTTTCTTTACTATCTTCCAAACACATGCAAGCCTAATGGTTTCCTGTAACCCAGGAAACCATATGCAACGCTGGGTGGTCACCATATAGCCAGAGGAGTGATGTGGAGCCTTCTATGCACCTGTCCACTGGATGGAGAGACACATATGTGACTTCCATCCAGGATCCAAATCACACTTGCCCATGCGTCGCTGTGGCGAGGCATTGTCCGCTGCAGACGAACGTCGCCGGTCGGCACACTGAGTGGGATGGCCCTATATAGGGGCGATTGTTCGCCTGCAGTTGATGGGTCTGCACGGCCAGACAGACTGGGGTCACTCTGCTTCTACAACTACCACTTTGGGGCTGGCAAAGGGTGCCTTCGCATGGTGACACTGGCACAGCTGGGTGGCTCTGCTGCCTGGTTATGTAAATGCCCCTCAGCTCTTTCCCTATTCCCTAAAAGGGGGGATGATGGATCAATTGCAGGAGGAGGACATCTTCAGCCTGCAGTCTACTGACTTTACAACAACTACTATTACTACAACCTCATTGCATCCCCATCAAACGCCACGTTTACCTCAGTACACCTTACCCTACCCTACCCCGTCATTACAACAGTCTACCCACTAAACGTCGCCGTCATGCCTGTCCACCCTAAACCCCGGGATTACGCAAATTCACCCCAACAAAGTCCGTCAACACCCCCAGTACACCCATCCAAGCCCCGTCATACTAAAATCCATCCCACCAATCCCCGTCATTACTCCAGTCATACCTACCAAATAGCGTCATTCCTCTATCCATTACAACAAACCACTCCATTCCCAGTCTACTCCACCAAACCCTGTTATGCGCTGTGTTTTGGGTGCGACTTCTCGCTCCGTAATACACAGGCTCAAACCTCAGGTCCTCTGCTTTGTATAAGGGCGCGACTTCTCACACCGTAAATCACAGGCACAAGCTTTTGGGGGACCTTATTACACGACCGGGCTAGAACATATACCAAAGGAACAGGGCGAAAACACAGGCAAACCAAGATTACTCAAATATTATCCAGATTGATGGATACAATACAATATAGATTATTGCATGTTGCACTTGCAGGAATCCTTACAATACACAGAAACAACACACAATATAGCAGAGTGGCACACGGGAAATATTGAGTCTGTGGCTCACTAAGTGTCCTGATTGGGGCTGCATTTGAAGTCCTGCCTTCTGTCGGCCTAATGTCAGTCGTTAGACATGTATCACTGCTGGGACACTGAACCTTTGCACTAGGGAGAGTTTGTAGAGTATCACTGGGGAAATCACTGCTTGTTGCACTCTGCACTGGGGAATAAGGGGGATTTGGGAGGATGTCGCTCACTGAGGGAAGGGGAATACACAAAGGTCACACAGGAGAGAGATAGGTCGCGAGAGGCAGGTTTTCACAGAGGGGAGGGTATGCACTAGGGGAAACACCTGAATTAACACAGTACGGGAGAGGCGGCAGGAGGAGGAGACACTCACGCTCTTGGAAGGTTCAGGTGGCGGACCAGTGTCAGTAGGGGGCCACCTGGCGACGCAGGAGTTGCCTCACGTCGGGGACGTCCCGTAGGCATAGCAGGAAACCCGCCTTGGGTCCGTCGGGAGGGGGCTTCGGGCGTGGTCTGGCCCTCAGGACTAGGGCCGAACAGGGCCAGGAGAAGAGTGGCCCTCCGGATAGCTTGGACCGTCGTCAGGATACGTGGAACGCCTTGGGACCCAGGGGAGCCTGGGGAGGAGGGCGCGCCCTTCAATGGCCGTTGACTGTGGTCTCGGGAGGAGGAGGCCATCAGGAGTCACCTGCGGCCGTGGTGCCCCTGCGAGTCCGTCAGCGCTGGCGACCGGGACACAGGCAGCTGGACAGTCTGGATCTCTGCGTTAGGTCCACTCCGCACCATACCTGTAGGGGAGAGAGAAGGGCGTCTCACTTGGCCACAGGAGGGGCGGGCCGAGCCAGAGACTTGCTCCCCTACGGGAGCCTCCGACCTGGTGGAGGTGGGGGGAGACGAAACTCACTCCCTCAGCTTGGCAGGTCCGGAGGGCGCCACAGTAACTCCACACCGGGACAGGAGGGGATCCGGTGGATGCTCCTTCGGCCTGGCAAGACCGGTTGACAATGCTGAGGTGCCCTGATGGAGACGAGGAAGAAGGAGATCTGGTGGACGCTCCTCCGGCCTGGCAAGTCCTGAGGACATTGCCGAGGTGCCTCTCGCTCGGAGGACGGTTGGAGGGAGAGACCTGGTGGGCGCTCTCAGTCGGGCAGGCCCGACGGGCGCTACCACGCTCCTGCTGGGGGTCTGACGCAGCCGCGGCGTACCCGGCAGGTGACACCGCAATGGTAGGTCCTGCGGACGCTACCTCGACTCTGCTCCCTGACTCAGGACGGGCAGGAGAGATCCGGTGGATGCTCCCACGTCGACTAGCCCGGTGGGCGTGGTCGTGCCTCCGCTCCTGGAGGTGGGTGGCAGATGAGGAAGAAACGGCGGTTGCTCCCTCACCAGCAATTTCGGTGGATGTTGCTGGGCCGCTGTGTGGGGCTGCATGTAAGCAACTCCCACCCCGAGTCTGATGATGGTTGATACGGCCGGAGAGTAATTTCCCCGGACTGCAAACTCGAGTCTGGTCCGGTTGCGGGGAGGAGGGGCTTATGAGAGAAGGTGAGGTGTGCTGTTGGGGCCCGGAAGGCCGAATCACCCGTAAGGTGGCTGTTTCCTCCCCATCATGGTGGGTGGGGGTGTCGTTGTCAGGGTGCATTTTACCCTCCATTCTCCTAAATAATCCCACCATATCCAGCCATTAACTGATTCCCCCTAACAAAGCCCTCCATCACCTAAATGTACAGTACCTCATCAAAATCTGTCACTGCTCCATTCCACCTTAAACAACCCTGCCGAATTCTCTCCCACCTTCTATCATAAGTTTATCCCACTCCACCCAATTCATTCCCACAATTAGCCCATATCACCCCATCCAACCCCGATATCCTGTTGGTTTGCCCACTCCAACCCATCCAGCCTACCCCTTGATTATCCCAATCCACCCAAATAAACCCAGTCTTTACCGCAGTCTGAAACAACAAAACCTGGCTTTTATATCAGTCCAACCCAACAAATCTCGCCATTAATCCAGTTGACACTAAACACTCAGATAATGTACTCGTATTAACCCAGCCCACTCACCAAACTTCAATTACCTCAGTAAACCCCAACAAATCCCACCATTACCCCAATCTACCAAAACAAACACCTCCATTACCGCAGTGCATGCAACCATACCCTGCCATTAACCAAGACCACTCCAGCGAGGCTCGTTGAAATGCCCACCCCAAGGAGAGACCACAGGGAGGTGTGCGATGGAGATGAGACCCACCCCAAGGAGAGACCACAGGGAGGTGTGCGATGGTGATGAGACCCACCCCAAGGAGAGACCACAAAGAGGGGCATAAAGGGCCCAGACAAGACGGGCTTATGCACCCCGCCACCGTGTGCCCTTCATCCTCTCAACGGAGCCTGTGGGAGATATGCTGTCCCGCTGCACTGCTCTCGGTCCAAACCAGACTCACCAGGATTGGGGTGGGACTTGCTGCTTAACAGTCCCAGGCAGAACCACAATGACAGCCACTGTCCGCATCGGGGAGAAGGCCTCCGTACTCTTCTCATCTATCACCCTCTGCAGAAGTGCGGCGATGGCCACTGTCTGCACCGGGGAGGAAGAGGCCACCGTTCTTTCCTGATCTGCAGCTTCTGCTGTGAGCAGGACCACAGGGATGGTCACCATCTGCACCAGGGAGAGAATGGCCACCGTCCGTCTCTCACCTGCTGTCCCAGAGCAAGGCAGAACCACGGCGACGGCCACCATCCATGCTGGGGAGGAAGAAGCCACTGTCCTTTCCTCATCTGCTGCCCCCACAGGCACAAGCAGAACCGCAGCAACGGCTACTGTCTGTGCCAGGGAGAAAGAAACCACCGTCCGTTCCTCATTTGTTGCCTCTACAGGGAGCAGGACTGCGGCAACGGCCACTGTCCGCACCGGGAAGAAAACGGCCACCGTCCATCTCACCTGCTGTCCCAGGGCCCAGTAGAACCATGGTGAGACCTCTGGTGCCCGTCGGAGAGGGAATGGACACAGTCCTCTCCTCATCTGCTGCCCCTGCAATGCCCCTCGAGGGTAACGTCCCTTGCTCGTCTCACCCCTTCAGAGGTTGAGTGGGACACCCCCCTCTCTCTCCCCACAGAGCCAGACAGCCAGTGGAGGTGCAGCTGGAGAGGATCTGGAGCAGCCCCATAGTGAGGCTGGGGATTTGCTCGCTGCAGCCAATGCCCCCACGTCACCCCTCGCTGTTGGGCTCCCGGAGGAAGAAACGCTGCAGGCAGCCCCTGATGGCCTCTCGACCCAAGAGAAGCCGCAGCCCCCAGCCACCCAGGGGTGTCCCCGGGACTCCAGGACGGGATCTCCTCAGCCCCATTGACGAGCACTTCTCTCCCAGGAGCAGGCGCAGGGAAGCACGCCTGCTCTCCCTGTTCGGCCCCAGTCCAGAGGGCCAACCCACCCACCGAGGCCCCACCAGGGAAAGGCCTCCCTCTGCATCGCCCAGCAGCCCACCTTTGACGACCTGGCTCCTGACGGCGGTCCCATGCCTCCTGTGGGAGAGCACGTCTGATGGGACCCCTCCCACACCTGGATGACACCTGCAGCTGCCCAGTCACCAGTAGTCCAACCCGTATCCTCTGTGTATCAGATAGTGTGTTTGATCTGCATAGTGTATTGTGTCTGGCATTGTATATCTTTATGATAATACACGTGTAAGGCTGGTCGACCCGAGTTTTTATGCCCTGTTCCTCTAGTTGCATGCTTTAGACCCGGTCTTGAAGGGAACCCCAGACCTGTTGCTTGTGTTCAGAGAGCAAAGAGTTGAGCTCTGAACACGTATCATAACACTCGTCATTACCCATATCCACCCCATTTAAGCCCGACCTTATATCCCATTTCATCCAACCTATCCCCGTCATTCCCCAAGTTCATCCCAGTAAACCCAAATTTACTCTAAACCCTCTCACCATACCGTGTGATTATCGCATTCCACCCCAGAGGATCTTTATTATGACATTCCACCTCAACAAACCCACCATTACCCCAGTCTCCTCCATTAAACCCTGCCATCACAATAATAGACACAACTACTCCCCATCATTACCCCAGCATACCTCAATAAACCCTGCAAATACGTCAAATCCCGCCATGAACTTCCTCACCCAGATCCACCTCACAAAGCTCAGCCATTACCTCAATTCACACCACCAAGCCTCGTCATTATCCCGGATCACCCCCACAAACCCTGCCTTACCTCAGGTCATTCCTCCTAACCTCGCCATTATCACGATCTGCTTCAACAATCCCTACCATTATCCCAATCCACCTCATCAAACCCACTGTTATCCTGTCCACCCCAACAACCCTGTTATTACCCAAATGCACCTCAGTAAATCCTGCCTCTACCCCAGTCCACCCTCAGAACCTTGTGATATCTCAAATCCAGCCCACCAGTTCCCACAACCACAACACTTTACCATCATCCCGGTCCACCTCATCAAACCCACCACTATCCTTGTCCACCCCAACAACCCTGTTATTACCCACCTGCACCTTAGTAAATCCCGCCTTTACCCCAATCTGCCCTCAGAACCCCACGGTATCTCAAATCCAACCCACCAGTTCCCATAATCATGACAATCCATCCCACCAAACGCAGCCATTTTCCCCAAGTTGTCCCATTAAACCCCTCCAATACCATAAACCACCCATGAAACCCTGCCACAAACTGAATCCACCCCACCAAACCCTACTTTGTCCCATTCCACTTCACCAGTCCCCTCCATTACCCCAAGCCACCACACCAAATAACCCAATCCACCCTACCAAACTTGACCATCATCTGATTGATTACATTCCAGAAAACACCATCATTATCCAAATCCATCACAACAAACTCTGCCATTACCCCTAAGTACTCTAACAAACCCCTCCAGTACCCACACTCCACCCCACTGAAACCTTCCATTACCCCAGCCTACTTCATTAAGCCCCCCATTACCTCACTCCACCCCACCAAACCTCGCCATTATCTGTTACACCTCCCGACCAAATTACAACCCCACCAAGTCCCACTGTTACCCCACTCCACTCCACTAATCACAGTTACCCCACTCTTTCCTACTATGCCCCACCATTACCAACCCTCACCCCATCGTACCCTGCCATTACTCCAGCCACTCCAACAAACCTTGTCATTGTCTCATTCTACTCTAAAAGTCCCCACCATTACCTCAGTCTGCACCTTGAACACTGAACACTTGAAACTACCCCACTTCACCCCGCCAAACCCTGCTGTTAACCCAGTCCACCCTAACAAACCCTGTCAGTACCCATATGCACTCCAGCAAACCCTGCCACTATCCTAATCCATCCACACAATCCCCGCGATATCAAAAGATCCCACCCCACCGAATACAGCCATAACCCAGTCCACCCCATAAAACCATGCCATTAATCAGATCTATCCTACCACACCCTGCCAGTACCACAGACCACCCAACAACACCTCCATTGCTCCAATCCACCCCATCACACCCTGCCATTATCCAAACCATCTGACCAGTCATTGCCACAATCCACCCAAAGAAACCCTGCCATTATCTCAATCCACCCCAACACAGTACTGTACGCAGTTATCACAGCCCATGCGACCAGACCACGGAATTACCCCATTCCATTCCTAGTAACCCCACCATTACCTAAGTCCACCCCATCAAAGCCTTCCAATCTCCCAACCCTTTACGCCAAATCCTGATATCACAACAATCTGGTCCAATAAAACCCACATTACCCCAAGTCAGCCCACTAAGCCCCGTCATTACCTAAGTCCAACCCACAACTACTCCAATTCACACCAACAGTCACGTTATGAAACCAGTGCACGCCACCAGCGCCTGCTGTATTCTCACTTCTCCCCAGCAATCCCTGCCATTACGTCAATGCACCCCACCAATCCCCGCCATTACGTCAATGCACCCCACCCATCCCCACTATTACGTCATTGCACCCCACCAATTCCCGCTATTACCCATATCCTCCCCAGCAAATCCCACCATTACCCCACTGCACCCCACCAGATGCCACTATTAACCAAATCCTCCTTACTGAACCCCACCATTTCCCCAAACAAATTACCAAACCCCAGTATTGCCTCTATCCACCCCAACAAACCTTGCAAAAGTTCCACCAAATCCCACCATTACCCTGTTTCACGTCAAACGAAACCCGCCATTGCCCCAATCTCAATCATCATACCGTATCACTTTGGTCCACCATCCAAAAAAAAAAAAAAAAAAAAAATTACCCCAATCTACCTTATAGAAACCAGTTAGTAATGCAGTCAGCCACAACAAACATTGCCATTACCCAAATCCACCCTACCAGAATGTGCCAATAGTCTAAATCAACCCCATCAAACCTCATCATTACTCCAATCAATCCCACCTAATTTCACCACTACGCTAATTACCCTTATTCACATGCACTCACACACACAGAACTCCATTACTACAGTCCTCCCCGATAAATTCCTCCACTACACCATCCACCCTAGCAACCAATGTCATTACCCCAAGCCATCCCACAAACCCCACCATTACCCATAATCACCCCATGACCATCCCTCTCCATAATGCTTTGGCTTCACATCCCTTCCATAACACTTCTTCGTGATTAGCCCACCATCAAATATCTCAGTGCAATTGAGTATATCACTTTTATCAACCAAAAAATTTCTTACATTATCAGTTTACCTGGAGTAAATCTAAGTACTAAGAATAATTAATCTTCAGAAAGCTGGAAATTTTGGTTCTATTTCATTTCTATAGCACTTCCTTGTGATTAGCCAATGAATATTGACACCACCATCCCTCTATGTAACTATTACGGCTCCATATCCCTTCCATAGCATTTCTTCATGATTATCATGTATGTTTTATCAACCAAAAGGATTACTGCATTATCGATTTACCTTAAGCTTTTTGCATGAAAATTGGGTGTGAATTTCAGCCCTATATCATTTCTCTAGCACTCTGTGACTAGCCAGTGAATACCTACCCACCATCATCTCTCCATAATACTGTGGCTCCACATCCCTTCCGCTGCAATTTCTCATGACTAGCTCACTACATTATATCTCAATGCAACACACGTTTACCAACTGAAAAGGTTATGACATTGTTGAATACAGTACTTTAAGTATTAAAAATAATTAATCTCAAGATGTACTCGATAAAAGGTGGGCTAATTCTGAGAATTTCAATGCAATATAATTTACAAAGCACTTCTTTGACTAGCCCACCACTACTGCCTCTCAATGTTTCAATAGCACTTCCCCATGACTTACCCACTAATCATCTCTCTCAGTGTGATTTCATCACTTTTCCCCTCAAAAAGATTATGTTGTCAATTTGCTTCTTAAAATAATTCAGAAGTATTAAAAATAATTAAGATGACCTCTGTGAGGCAAGGGTTTGCTTGGGGGTTTGACTGGAGATAGGGTGCAGGACAACTCACCTGGTGGAGAAGCACAGAAGAGAGGCAGAGAAGTGGAGGAAGGAGGCCAAGGAATAGAAGTAACAGCATTCCAACAGCAACACCACTTCACGCCCAACCTCGCAGGGGACACAGTTGATAGAGGCGGCCAAAGAATAGATGGCACAGCATCCCAGTGGGAGTTCAAATGTGGCATACAGTACATGTGCTTAAATCCTTTAACAAATGTGAATTGTGTGGCTAGTTACCATACTCGCAGCTTCACACTACTCATGGTAGTAAAAGTTATGACAGCATGGCTAGTTAGTTACCAAGTATAGAATGTGGCAACAGTACTATCCATCCATCCATCATCCAATCCTACGTTGCCCCATAAGGAACGTAGGAACCCGGGGCTAGGCAAGTTGATCCTGACATTCAAGGTGAGAGTGACCAGCCTCACTCTACCCCGAGAGGCATTACGTGAGCAATAAACCCCAACCATCCCTTGAATATAAACCTACACAGGCTTAACCCAATTGGAGCATCTTAATTACCCACTAAACCACCAGGTGCCATAATTTGGTTATATGGTTACCACCCAGCACAGTAACCATATAACCAAATATGGTGCCTTGTGGTTTAATGGGTAATGAAGGTGCTCCAATCAGGTTAAGCCTGTGTAGGTTTATATCCAAGGGGTGGTTCAGGTAATAATGTATCTCCCAGGGCCTTTGCAGTAAGACACTTGCTGCTTAACTGCTGTATAACAATGCAGATTCAAGGTTATTAGTTTTAGAAACCGACTTCCACTAGTGAGCTTTTTTTCTCTTTTTTTTTTTTTATAGGTAAACAGAGGAAGGTAATAACACAATGCTTTCCTATTTTTTTCTATAATTTAATTGGTTATACAGGTTTTCATATAGGGCATAGTAACATCCTATGGATGTTAACTTTCTCACAGTAAAACTGTGCTCAGGCAAATTTTTTAAAAGACAATCAGCACTACATAGTGTGCAATGCAAAATGTACATAAAAGAATATGCTCATAAAGTTAACGTAATTTTTGTTATAAATAAATAAATGAAAAGCTGACAGCTATTTAACTAACAATATTGCTGAAATGCTATTTTTAAGACATGTCTGTCATTAACACAAGTGGTAATTTATAGATTTTGGATAGGTTATAAAATCTACACCAGCTTTATTAAACTTGAAAATTAAAAAGAGCAATCATTGGAAAAAAAAAAACAAACTGTACATTTTCATAAGCAAACAATGTACTTTCCATGCTTCAGCACAGAAACAGATACTGTACTTGATCGTAAGGTGCATTTTCTGATCTGAACACAATGCAAGAAAATGATGCAGGAATAGGACAGTAAAGCTTGAGGACAAACAGGAAAGGCATTATACAAGAAGTTACTGTTTATGAAGCAGAAGACATGCAAAAACCCTGAATATCTCCCATAATCACACTTAGGTAGAAGTCATTAAAAATTCAATCTTTGTGCAGTTACTTAGGAGAGCATTCAGATTCATCTTACACACACATCACAACAGGCAAATCCCCCATCAATGAAGGGGATTACATTACATAACTCGTGCTTTTCAATAAGCTGTAAAAAACTTGAGGGAAAAGGGGTACAGCTCAATTACTCTATACAAATCTTTGGGCAATGATAATGAAACCCAATTCTAAAGTACTAAATGGTAGTCAGCACCAGAGGACTTAAATGGTGACCCACACAGCATTTCTGAGAATCTGATGGGCTTGCTGACTCTAAGGGAGATCACAACTCACATATATAATACAGCAGTTATCTCACTGACAATTTGTATTGGAGGACTTTACACCTTTAGGTCCAAAATACAATTCCCTTTCAGGACTATAATGTAGTGCAATAAAGATTTTGCAGTTTATTAGACTAAATTATGCCAAAATGGCTATGAATCCATATTATTTGCTAAAATGAGCTCCATATGCTATTTATAGCCAACAGTACACCATGGATGAAGGTTAACCATCACAAACATTTCAGTTAACTAAACATTGAAACATTTGAAAACACCTAGATTTCAGTTAGGTTGTCTATAGCCAAAATGGCATTTTTCCAGTCCCTAATACTGCAGTAAAAAGAAAGAAAGAAAAAAAAACTACAGGGATGAATACACTGTAGCTATGAAGGCACAGCACTACTGTGGACAAACTCAAGACCTGTTACTCCAACTCTATTATATTTAAACTTAAAAGCCTTCCACAACTATCAGTACAGTACAGTCATTACCAAAGTCTTTAACAGCTGTAATGTTTTTAGTTCATTTAACAGATGACTGATCCAGCATAACCAGACTATATATACATACACACACACACACAGACATACATACATTCACACAGACAGACAGACATACACATACATATATACATATATATATATATTATATATATATATGACTGTACACACTTTTACGAAGCAAATTCATTCATATTTAGGCGTTTATACTTACTGAATTTATCCCTGGGGTATGTGCAAAATATTACCCAACTATTCCCTGCATGACAAAATGCAATTATGAAGGGTTAACACACTGAGCCGGGGGATGTGTTTTTTCCCCCACTGAATTAGACAATTTTGTTAAGTTTGGAACACAGTACATCTTTTTAACAGAGTGGGGTTGATACCCTTTACTAAACCCCTTAAACACGATAGTCTGGGAGATGCAATAATAAACTAACAAAGACATCACCTGGATTCACAAGATTAAGAAGAGAGGGTTGGAATCCCCCTTAATGGTGCTGGGATAAGGCATCTCCAAACCAACTATCCAGGGCAACTGGTGCATACAAGCAGCCTCACACCACCTACAGAACAGCAAAGGAGCCTCTCTACCCAGAGATTTTGGTCTCCTTTGATTTATGTCCCCAAAGTGATAGAATGGCACTGCCCTGAACCTTCCCACTGCACATTAATATGGTGAACTGGGGTAGTATGAAAAATGTTTACACGGTGAAAATATATTTCAGAGTCATGTAAAAAATGAGTAACTAATGCACTTAACATTATAAACAAGAATATCATCCAAAATTTAACCTTTTTTATATATGAAGTTACGTAAAGTAATTGTTGATAATTACGTTAGTTCACTTACTGAATTTTACGCGTCACAAAAATATCCGCCCCTTAATTTGATTAAGTATTTCGTATTTTACTTTTGCTACCAAGTGACTTTTATAAAGATCAGGAAAGAGTTTTGAAGCACCGTATATTTTATTTATTTATTTATTTTTGTACCAAGCAACTTTCATATAGATCACGTAAGTTTTCAAGTACTTTTATATTTTGTTACTGCTACTAAGTGACTTACATATATATATATATATATATATATATGCAAGATAAGGACAAAGTTTTAGAAATGAAGCTGTTAGATATTATTTTCATTAATCTTTTCACTATGACAGGGTTCTAGGTTGCCTAAATTTGTCTGCTAACTGTAAGAATAAAACAGAAAATATGTCACTCAACTGAAGAGGTGAAGTATAAAATCAATGATACCAGCAGTCTCTCATACATAATTCTGTAAGATATTCATGTGATAACAGGCAACACACCTAATAACTGTGTTCATTTTATTACCTCAAACATTACCACATCAGGGAGCTATGTGGAGAAGAGAGAGAGAGAGAGAGAGAGAGAGAG